>MU227225.1:3569753-3585267 GCA_018584345.1 Thuja plicata
AATTCATTTAGAAACATAGGAATTAATTATTTAAACAATGAAATTGCTTTTTAATAATTAGGAAACTATAGCCATTTTAATTAAATTAAATTGGCTAGGGGAATGGGTTAATTGCAAGTGGGTATTTAATTTAGGGATTTATTTAATTCTTTTATAATTAAATACTATACCCATATTTGATTTTGGTTTGATTTGATTGGTCGAAATTGATTTGAATTGTATGGCTATAATAGTTAATATAAATTAGTGATAACAATCACCTAGGACATTAAATTGATTTAAAGAATTATGCCAAGCAGTAACAGGGTTGTTTGGACATAAATCGAGGGTATAATCACACTTAGAGAAAATAGGGTCCATAGTTCCAACAGACCAAATTCAGGTGGTTACATTTGCCCCTCTTTGAATTGATGTGCGAGCAGTTTATTGATTCAAAGAAAGTTTTTTATTTTGACTTCAAAAAAGATTGAGAATCCCGTTCTTGGTTGTCGAACAAAATGTTGATGAGTTCAGTCTCGCATTTGTTTAAACAAAACTGATAGAATTGATTTTGAACTTGGTTGTCGTCCAAAGATTTTTAAAAATACCACTTCTGAACTTGGTTGTCGTCCAAAAATTGATAATACTGTTTCTGAACTTGGTTGTCGTCCAAAAGCCATTATGAAGCTGTTAGGAGCTTTAAAAACCTCTTTAAAATGAGGAAACATAAGATATCCATCTCATGAGAACCAAAGCTTTCTATCCAACAGATCTGACTTAGTCAAGGAAACTGTTATGCCTCTAGTTTGTTTGATAACGAAGTCATTTTTATGAAAAAAAATGGTTTTAGTTTGTGAAAACAAGGAAATAGAAGTCAAGACGGAAGGGGTTTGGTAACCTGCGAAAACCACGTTAGTTTCTTGCTAATCTAACTCCATGAAACCTATCAAAAGGTACCTGAAAATAGTTGTTAGGCTGCAAAACACAGAAAGCACAATGTGTTAAACTTGTTAGGATTAGATAAATCAAATGGGAAAGCTTCAAAACTAGATGCGATCCTAAATTCTTACCAGATGCAAATCCTGGATCATATCTGGTTTTCAATTGCATTTGGTCAACAAGGGCTCGTATCTGGAGAATAGGATCGCATCCTGGATATTGCATCGCATCTGGTAAGAATTTAGGATTGCATCTGGTTTTGCAACTTGCCCATTTGATTTATCTAATCCTAACAAGTTTAACACATTGTGCTTTCTGTGTTTTGCAGCCTAACAAGTGTTTTCAGGTACCTTTTGACAGGTTTCATGGAGTTCAATTAGCAAGAAACTAACGTGGTTTTCGCAGGTTACCAAACCCCTTCCATCTTGACTTCTATTTCCTTGTTTTCACAAACTAAAACCATTTTTTTTCATAAACTAAAAAGATTGAGAATCTCATTCTTGGTTGTCGAATGAAATGTTGATGAGATCAGTCTTGCATTTGTTTAAACAAAATTGATAGAATTGAATTTGAACTTGGTTGTCGTCCAAAGATCAACAAAATATTTTTAAAAATACCAATTCTGAACCTGGTTGTCATTCGAAAATTAATAATACTATTTCTAAACTTGGTTGTCATCCAAAAGCTAGTATGAAGCTGCTAGGAGCTTTAAAAACTCTTTAAAATGAGAAAACATAAGATATCCAGCTCATGAGAACCAAAGATTTCTATCCAACAGATCTGACTTAGTCAAGGAAATTGTTATGCCCCTAGTTTATTTGATAACAAAGTCATTTTTAATGCATTTTTGAGCAAAAATATAATGTGATCATGCCCCCTCGGGAACAAAATCGAAGGAAAGAAATAAAATCCCTCAGTTGGAAAAGATCATAACACTTGCAGGAATCGATAAGGTCAGAAAGAGTGGAGTAGAAGAAGGTGTGTTTAAAAATAAACACACGATTATCAAGTTAATTATGTGAAAATATGAGTGATAATGATGTTTAGATCAAGATGTATGATAAAATGTGCAATATTTACCATTGTGGTGAAGAAATGAAGCAAATTCACAATTTTTGAAACTGTTGCAAAAGGACACTGTGCTACTGAAAATGTCGTAGGCACCTTCGATTTGGTTCCCGATTGAGGAAAAAGAGAACACAAATGATTTGATAGTTGTCTGGGAGGACTTTCAGAAACCCTAAATGTCTCAAAAGACCCATATAAGCCTCCAAAGTGACTATTTCACTATTGATTTTGACATTCAGCTATAGCCAATTAGAGAGCTCTATAGAGAAAATGGTGGTCCCTGTGAGGAAACATCGTTTTGAGATGAACCAGCGACCAGCTGACTACTCACCGCCGGTAAGTGCTCGATAAACTACCCTATGAATTTTGCATTTTTGAATTTCAAGTATTTTTGTGCATTTTATATCTAGTCAAAGATAGGATCGCATCCAGGATTCTGGATCGCATCCTGCAAAACGCGCATCGCATCGGGTTTTTTCAGGATCATATCTAGTTTTTTTCAGATTCTGCTTCACATCCGGGGTTTCCCAGATCGCATCCAATCCTTTAAGTTTAGTTATATTTTGAGCGAGATTCCATCAGTGAATCGCATCCTAGATTTCAGGGATCATACCCCACATTTAGGATCACATTCTATTTTTCTAGGATCACATCCTGTATTTCCAGGATCGCATCTGGTAAAAGTCTTAGGTTTTCAAATTGTTTTGATCTGTTTGTGTTCTACAAACTTGAAATGACTTAAGAGAGTAGGAATATGTCCTTTGGCGTAGATAGAATGCTGATGATGTACTTTTCTATCAAAAATTAGGCCCAGTTTGAGGTAGTCACCTTTCGAGGCACTTATTCCGCATGAGTTCTGGCATTGTCTGGCCAATTATCAGACGATGAGCAGACTACTGTGATCCGGTGTGGATTGCGAGCATTGATAGGTTTACCCAAGATCAGGGTAAACTGAGGGTTGTTGACTGCTCTAGCCAAGAGATGGAATTCAGAGCACAACACCTTCCACCTACTGACTGATGAGATTACCGTGACACCAGAGGATGTTTGGAGGATCTTGCACGTGCCCATGGTGGGACCTAAGGTTTTCTTTGAGTCGAGAGCTGGTGTTGCGATTGGGACTGCTCGGAGGTTCTTTCAGGATGATAGCATAGATTGCAGATACTTGTCATGGGACTACATGGTCGATCACTATGATCGACTAGTTGTGTACTTAGCTGGATTGGTAGGTGGCATCCTTATGCCAGACAAAGGACAGCATGGTTTCTTTGTGGGCTAGGTCAGTATGGTAGAGCAGATGATCATCCACTACCGACAATTTGCCTGGGGGAGCTACATTTTAGCTCACATATACCAAGAGTTGCATGAGATTATTTACCACCATACCCGCAGCATGACTGTGGGTATATTGATTCTTCAGGTATGGGCTTGGGAGCACATCCATGTGACACGACCAATTGTGGACAGGCAGAGGGCACCAGAGTAGCCTTATGTATATATGTATGCAGTTCTATTATAGCAGCCCCACCTAGGCAAAGCTGAGTATTGGTGTCGATTATTTGATGATATGACAGAGGTCATGTGGCGACCATACCTATATTGTGAGGTATGGACATCTGATGCTTGGCAAGTTCCCTTCTTGTGTTAGAGAAGATATTTGATACGCCAGACCAGCTACATCATTGGGTGCTTTCTAATCACCATGGTTTTGAGGCAGTATGGCCGATGATAGGGCCACACGGAGGATGTAGCAGTATATGTGCGGATCAGAGATGAGGTAGATGACTAGGGATCATAGCTGACTTATGATACTACTGCCCAGGACATCTGTGATATGGTAGCTATAGACTGGGACCTTCACCCAGATGTTGAGGATGCAGGTGTTTCAGATGGGTATGCTGCAGAGATGCTTTAGCATCCATTCCCATGATTTACAGTGCCGGAGGAGATGATTCCTTGTATAGAGGAGCCGCTGGATTATGATCCAGAGGATTGACCTGTCAGGGGGAGAGTCGGCAGGGACAGAGCTCCAGGAAGACATGGGGGACATGATGGTGGTAGAGATGGAGGCATAGATGGAGGCAGAGGTGGCAGGCATCCTCCCCTAGATGATAAACATGATGGTGATGACCGGGGGGAGGTGGTGAGGTAGTAGATACTAGCGGTTTGAGTGGCAGTGGTCCAAGATGGCTGAGATATAGGTTTGTGGCCCAACAAAGAGATCTTGGCCCATTACTGACTCCCGAGCAGCAGAGATAGCAGAGACAGAGAGTGCAGGAGAAGGATCTTAGTAGAGATGGAGACCCTCTATCGAGGTGCGAGCAGGAGAGAGAGGAGCTCAGAGCACAGATCATAGCCTTGGAGGCTAGAGTTACGACTGCAAAGGCACTATTAGCAAATAGGGATAGATAGCTCGAGAAAATGAGAGATGAGAGGGACACACAGGCCCAGACCACAGTCCATCAGGGATAGAGGGCGAATTACTATTACGCCTTGTATCATGCGGTAGTTCCTGAGGGTCAGAGAGCACCCACTTTTTCACACATTGCTCTATAGTTAGAGGGGGCCATGCCACCTCCAGTAGCGTCATTCATGCCACCTCCTCCTCCTCCTCATCATCAGGGAGAGGGGGCGGGCCAGAGTTGATACTGTGCACCATGTCATTTTTGAGATTTATACATGTATATCTGGATCCTGCTGAGATCCCCTTTTTGTACATTACATTGATTCACATATATATATATCTGATTCATGCTTTTTGGTATACTAATTCTCTTTATGTGCACTGACACTCTCTATATGATCCGATACACTTTATGCTGTGATACTCTTTATGCTCCACTTATACTCTTTATGCTTTGATTTGTATCATTTTGGTAGTTTCTTGATTCTGACTTGTTTCATGTGGTAGAGGTATCCATTTTGCTTTCCATAGATGTGGTAAATGTAACTTTTGCACATGTGATGATATCTTGATCTCGTGATGAGTTAGGTTATAGTTAACAACATCATTTTTATAATGTGAATGTGATAAGTACATTACTGATGTGAACAAATGATATCTATGTAAAAATGCAAATGTATGTTTTCTTTGATTTTCCAGTGATGCAAAAAAATATATGTATGGATGCACTTAGGATGTAAAAGTAAAAATGCAATACATGGATGTTTTATTTTTGTATTTTCAGTTTTGCTTTTCAAATGTATGCAAAATGTATGCTATGGATGATATCAGTAATATAAATGATGTAATTAACTTGATAGTGGTAGAAGAAGATAGAAACCATGTTTTGAGCTTAAATTTCCTTTTGTTATGTACTGTTGGATAAAATGCATCAGGCAATCTCTAAATGCAGCTATATGAAGACTCTTAGGACTTGTCACTGATTTAGAAATTTTTGCAACATTCTTATCATCATTGGGCATTTTTGGAATGGATACCATCGAATAGTATAATAATCACTAATACCCACTGATATTATGATAATATGAATACTATGTTTTATTGAAATTTTGGAAATAGACTTAGGTATCAAGGCATAGAAGCCAGGATAACAAAATAGTCACCTTCCTTTTAATATACTAGTTTCTGATTAAGGCAAGATATTGAACCCACAATGACCTTGAAAATTTATATCCTTGGGTACATTATGATTCGTATACCTTAGTGAGAAACTGGATCAGAAAACAGACAAGAAAATTGTATCAAACTCATCATAGTATACACATAACAAAGATCGAGATATATGCGGCTATCCACCCATAGTGGCAGCTCTTACCATAAACATCCTAGTCAAGTGAAATTTATAGGATCATGTGAAACAATCACCATACACAGAAAATTAAGAAAACATTATGCCCCCCAATCCTTGCGACTCTTTGTCTTTGCGCAGACGTCATTGAGTAAATAAGAAGACATAACAAATCAGCAATTGTGAATTGATCCAATAAAATTTATAATTACTTAGATGCCCCTAGTTTAAAACATCATCAGGACATAAAAAGAATCATAATCAAAACATTACCAAACTGTGTGTTAATTAGTACTTTGTTCATGCATATGTCAAACACAGTAAAGATTCATCAATTAGGAATTTGTAATACAAGTAATATGGTGTTCCATGTCTGTGTCTTGATAGGATGATCCATTCATGTTTGCAATCCAATATGGCTATGTAGGAATGTTTTGAATGTTTAAATGTCACGTCCCATGTCGTCAAAAGACACCTTTGTTTGAGTAAGTGACATTTTTTTTACATGTATTGAGAAACATCGTGTTTGTGAGACAAACCATCCTAGAGCAACCTAGCAACCGCAATTGACTATGCCAACAAAGATGCCCCCAGTGCAGAATAACCTATTCCTAAGACGTAAAAATAGACAAATCCCAAGCGAGGATAAGATAGTCATGTAGGAAAATGAAGCTAGCATATGAGCACAGGCAAAATTATGAAGGTCTAGTATCAGTAATGCATTGATAGATGGAGCGCAGAACACAAGTGACGCCTGATTGCCAGGTTTTCACCACTTGGCAAGATTCTTTTCCTTTCCTTTTTGCTACTAAGATGCCTATTTTATTAGGTACTTATCAAGGCACTTTTCTCTTTTTTTCAATTTTTTTGCTATTTTTTGCTTTTTTAAATGTTTTTGTAGTATCAAGGTGCCTGTTTACCAGGTTTTCACCAATGATACCCATTTTGTAGGACTTTTTCCACTATTTTTGGATTTCTTCAGGATCAATTTTCTGAATGTTTTTGGTATTTTGCAAGAAATTTTTGTTGTACAGGCTCTGCTAGCCAAACATTAAGCATAGAACCGCTTCAAATGTAGAGTGTTGATAGGATCGAGAAGAACATCTCCCTTAGGTGTATCTAATTGATAAGCTCTAGTCCCAAAAGTAGCTGTGATAACATAAGGTCCCAGCCAGTTAGGTTCAAACTTTTCTTTATGCTCTCTGTTAGGCTGGTTCTTAGGATTCTCTTTTAGGACAAGGTCCCCCACTTCAAACTTGCGTGGTTTAACTTTCTTGTTGTAACCTTTGGACATTCTTGTTTGGTACACTTTGAGGTGATCAAATGCTTGTTGTGTGTGCTCATCTAATAGGTCTAGAGAATTTATCCGATCAATGCGGTACTGTTCATTAGTAACTAGTCCTTGTAGAGAGATCCACAAAGATGGGATTTCAACCTCAATAGGTAGTACTACCTCAGCGCCATAGACTAGAGAAAATGGCGTGGCTCCAGTTGGTGTCCTAATGCTTGTTTTGTAGGTCCATAGTGTCAGATTTAGTTGTAAATGTCAGTCTCTGCTAGACTTGCTCATAGTTCTGTGTAGAATCTTGAAAATGTTTTTGTTTGATGCCTCAGCCTGTCCATTACCTTGAGGATAATAGACCGAAGAGCAATGTTGAGTAATGTGAAACTGTTCACAGAGGTCATCAATGTCTTGGTTTTTAAATTGGCCCCCATTGTCAGTCACAATTGAAGAGGGTATCCCATATCTGCAAATAATGTAGTTTAAAATGAACATAGTTACCTGTTTGCCAGTGGCTTTGATTAGCGGCACGGCTTCAACCCACTTTGTGAAATACTCAGTGGCCGTAATGATGAATTTGTGTCCATTTGAAGAGTTGGGATATATCTGTCCAACCAAGTCAAAGGCCCATTGCTGGAATGGCCAATGTGTTAGGAAAGGTATTAGTTCTCTGGCAGGAGCATGGATGAGGTTTCCATGTGTTTGGCATTTAAGACATGCTTTGGAAAATTGAATAGCATCTTTCTCCATGGTAGGCCAATAATAGCTTACTCTGAGCATTTTTTCAGCTAATGAAAAGTCATTCGAGTGTGATCCACATACACCTTCATGGACATCTTTTAAAGCTAGATCAGACTCTTCTAGTTCTAAACATTGAAGAAGTGTACCGTTGAGACTACGTCAATATAGGTTGTTAGTTATGAGGATGTAACGCGATGTTGTCCTAATCAGGGATCATTTCTCATTTCTAGATAGATTGGCGGGAATGGTTTGGTCCAAAAGATAAGCAATGATACTAGCATATCGGGATTGATCTGGGGTATTTAAGGCACAGATTACCTGGTATTTTGGATTGGCGAAAGTCGGATAGGATATTACTTCCACCAAGAAGTCATAGCGAAATTGATGTTCCTCTAACCGTAACATGGACGCCAAGGAAGCCATAGCATCTGTAGCTTTATTCTCTGATCTTGGTATCTGCTGAAAGGTGACAAAGACAAAGTATTTCTTCAAATCATCAACGAGTTGTTTGTAGGGCATCAATTTTTCATCTTTCATTTGATATTCCCCATTGATTTGATTGATAACTAGTTGGGAGTCACCATATATGTGTAGCTCAATGATCTTCCATTCTATGGCGAGTTTGAGGCCATTGACCAACACTTCATATTCTGAGATATTTTTGGTGCATGGAAACATTAATTTGTAAGATTTGGGTATCTTATATCCTTGTGGGGTAATGAAGAGAACCCCAGCTCCAGATCCTTGTTGAGTATATGACCCATCAAAGTACATCTTCCATGAATGTTCAGTGAGATGCATAATTGTTTCATCAGGAAATTCAATTAGCAATGGTGTATCATCTTGGAGTGGTGAATCAGCTAGTTGATCTGCAAGTACATGTCCATTAATATCCCTTCGTTCAACATACTCAATGTCAAACTCACTTAAAATGAGGATCCATTTTGCCAAATGGCCTGTTAATGCTATTCTGCTTAAAAGATACTTCAGAAGATCAATCTTAGCTATGAGCTTGACTGTGTGTGAAAGCATGTAGTGTCTTAATTTTTGTGATGCAAAGACAACTGCTAAGAATGCTTTCTCAATAAGGCTATAATTGAGCTCATAAGCGACTAGAGTTCTACTAATGTAGTAGATAGCTCGCTCTTTCTTTGTTTCATCCTCTTGCGCTAGTAATACTCCTAGTGATGTAGCTATAGTAGAAATATATAGGAGCAAAGGTTTTCCATGAATGGGTGCCATAAAAATTGGTGGTGAAGCCATGTATGCCTTTATTCTCTAAAGTTGGTTTCATAGTGTTCATCCCAGTTGAATGTAACCCCTTTATGTAGCATCTTAGTAAAGGGTTGTGCCTTATCTACAAGTTGGGACATAAATCTCCTGATAGACTGGAGTCTCCCTTGTAGTGTCCTCATTTGACTAATATTACATAGAGGAGTCATTTCTAGAATAGCTTTTACTTTTTCCAGATCTACCTTGATTCCTTTGGCTGATACTATGAATCCTAGGAGCTTACCTGATTGAAACCCAAAGGCACATTTCTTTGGATTGAGCCTGAGTTGGAATTGTTCCATTCCATCCAATATCTTTCCTAAATCTGCAATATGAGTGCCTCTTTCTTTTGATTTAGCCAGTGTGTCATCGACATAGTCTTCCATGTTTTTGTGCATCATGTCATGGAATATGGTTTTCATAGCTCTTTGATATGTCGCTCCGGCATTCTTTAGCCCAAACGGCATGACATTCCAGAAAAATGTGCCCCATGCACATGTAAATGTGGTTTTCTCTTGATCCTCAGGGGTGATTTTGATTTGATTATAACCTGAGAATCCATCCATTAAGGAATACATCTGGTAGCTAGCTATAAGGTCTATAATCATGTCAATATTTGGTAGAGGGAAATCATCTTTCGGACATGCTTTGTTGAGATCTCTGAAGTCTGTGCAAATTCTATTAGATTTATCAGTTTTAGAAACAGGGACCACATTAGAGATCCAAGCTGTATAAGCAATGACCCGAATGAATCTAGCTTTTAAAAACTTTTCTAATTTTGCTTTCACCAATAATGCAACATGAGGATGCATTTTTCTAAGTTTTTGCTTCATGGGCTTGATCCCAGGAGCTATAGATAAGTGATGCATAATGAGATTGGGATCTAGCCCTGGCATATCCGTGTAGGACCAGGCAAAGTTGATCTTTTTCTCCTTCAGGAATTCTGTGAATTGTAACTTCTCCTCTTCTGATAGGGATTGTGCTAGATGAACTATCTGAGGATCTTCAATAGTACCCAAGTTCACTGGTTGTGTTGGTTCAATTAATACCGAAGATCTTTCT
Source organism: Thuja plicata (assembly GCA_018584345.1). Taxonomy (NCBI): domain Eukaryota; kingdom Viridiplantae; phylum Streptophyta; class Pinopsida; order Cupressales; family Cupressaceae; genus Thuja; species Thuja plicata. The sequence goes on from MU227225.1 coordinate 3,579,849, forward strand.
TGAAAGTGTTTAGGGAGGATATCAAGAGTTTCATCCTTTGGTGCCTCTGAGAGGTTTTCACCATCGGATACATTGTTTTTCTTTACTATTTTGGGATCTGATACTGCCACAGAGTGGTTTTCACCATCAGTCTACTTTTTCTTTTTATTTTTCAATTTGTGACTAAGAAACTTGATATCCTCCTGTGACATGTTCTCGCTCCTTACATTGGTGGAAGAAGGGTGAGGTTCACAGGCATTAAGGTAACAAGCCAGGGAGTGGTCATTGGAAAATGTGAGCATAGGTGTAGGATCTGTTTCAGTCCAGTCAATGAGGTCTGGAAGTACCAATTTTAGGGAGTTAGGTTCTGAGAAGGATAACATTGTGTTAACATCAAAAATGTTAACCGACATGACATAGTCTGTTAAGTTAATATCTTTGAGGTTTAGGTCAATAAGAGTGAGATCGTTGTTTAAAGGGTCATTGTCAGTTATATATGGATCAAACTCTAGTGACTCATCAGTAGATAACTCATCGTTATCTCTTTGTGAAAGGAGGCTTCTTGCTTGTAGCCTATGAAATTCTTGTAGAGTTATGTATTCACCAGTGTCTTTGTCTATGATTGGAGGAAGGAACTCTTCTTCTGCTTCAGGAGGATTAGTGTCATCAAAAGGGATGTTAGGTCACCTACTAGGAGCTATGGGAGCTGCAAACATGTGAATTATTTCTATCCCAATTTCCTCAGAAGCAATAGATAACCGATCATACTCATAGTCATGAGATTCTGTGACATCATCATCAGATCTATTCAAATACTCAGCAATGTTTATTTGATGGACTCGATTAGCTGCTTGCAGATCAAAGTGAGGTAGATCTAGGACATGTGTAATGGTGACCAATTGCCCCCAGTTAGGATGTAAGTTTTGTGGCCGAGGTTCTTCTTGAGTGATTGTAGCTATGGTGTCTCCTACCTCTTGAATGGGTGGTTGTTCTAGCAAAGGAGTATGAAGATCCTGTGGTACCTCAAAACTAGGTACATAGTGTTCTCCTTGATATTCCAGATTCTCTGTACCAATATGTAGCAATCTCTCATAAAGCCATGGGTCTGAGACTATTTCATCTATTTTATCACTCTCTGCTTCAGAAGGTGGACTCTTCTTGGAAGGAGGTATGTTAGTTTGAGTATTGAAGCCTAATCCTGTTTTATCTCTGTTGAGGTGGAACTCCATGGGTATAGGTTCAATGATCCCTCATCCTGTGTCATTCAGAGGTCCTTTTCCTTTGTATCCCATTTGTTTGAGGAAATCATATCCCTTCCCATACTATTTCGGGGATATCTTTACATTTTTTACCTCAGAGTCTACTGGTTCTTCTTTGTAAAGCCAATTTAAGACTGCCTGCTCTTCTGTGTTATTTAAAGAAGACGTGGATGTCTTTATCATACCAGTAGCCTTGTGTACTTCTGGTTCCTGTATTGCGAGAGGTGTGAATGTTGATGATGGTTTTTCGTAGGATCTTGGTGATACTGGAAGCTCTGTCAAGGAGGGATTTAGGTCCAACTTGTATTCTCCCATACCTGTCTCTTGAAGTTTTAATGTTTTGCTAAAGCCTTTCATGACCATGTCTTTGGTAGTTTCAGGAGTAACTGCATCCATAGCCTCCTTGTTGTGGGGGATCATGCTACCTGCTTTAATATTGTTGCAAGCGTAGTTGGCATCCATAGGAATTGTCACCTCTATTCCATTATGTGGGAATTTGATGCATTGATGATAGGTGGATGGTACAGCTTGCATCTCGTGGATCCATGGTCTCCCTAGTAAAATGTTGTAGGCTAGTGGTAGATCCAGAACTTAACATATAACATCTCTTTCAGTTGGTCTAACTCTGATAGGTAGACAAATAATACCTCGGGAGGATCTTTCTTCCTCATCATATGCTTTGATGGTTATTTTATTTCTAGAGTCAATTGTTTGCTCTGAGAGGCCTAGCCTCCTGACAAGATCTAGTGTACAGATATTTAATCTGGCGCCTCCATCTATCAATACATGTCTAACACAGGATTTATTAATAAGAACTTCGATATGGAGGGGTTGATTGTGTGGATGGGTCAATGATTTGTCATCCTCCTCAGAAAAGGAGAGGTAATGTGGCGCTGAGATATGATTGACCATTGCTTGGAATTTGTCTATATTTATATCCTTTGGAACATTAGCGGCGTGTAGAGCTTGTTCTAGGATTTCTCTATGCACAGTGGATATTTTGAGCAATTTGAAGATGGAAATTTTGGCAGTAGTTCTTTGCAATTGATCCACCAAGTCATATTTTACTCCAGGGATAGTGACCACATGTTTTTCTCCTGGTTTAGAAATAGTGATAATAGGAACCTTGGGTGTGGATGTCAGTTTCGGAGGCCCCTTGATCATAACCTGTGCTTGGCTCCGAGTTATAGAATTTGTGGAGGATGAGGCTCCTTTGATGGTGACCATGTTGACAGACTTGTTTTTAATGTTGAGCATATTGATCACATTGTCATGTTTGGAATAAGTGTTATTTACCTCATTACCTTTCCCTTTGGATGTTTCTCCTTGATTGTAATTGGGGAATGGTTTATTAAATGCTATGTGATCCTCATTCGTAGTGTGTCCATCTACTTTGATCTTACCCCCTTCAATGAGGTCCTGGCTAACGTGCTTGAGTTTGAGACAATTATTTGTCTTGTGTCCCTTGTTTTTGTGGAAGACACAGTAAGAGTTATCATCCCACCATCTAGGTTTGACCATTGGTTCCCAAGGTTTAGAATCAAGAATCATAAGGACTTTGTTATCCACCAATGTTTTTAAGATGGTCTCAAGAGGTTCTCCCAAAGGCGTGAATGTTCTTTGGGGTTTTGAATTCCATGTTCGTCCCTTGTCATTATCATTGTTGGCTTTGGGAATGGGAGGTGTTATTTTAGCCTCCTTTCTTGCTTGCATACCATTGGGAAGATTGAATGCTTCGGTTTTAGAATTAATGTTAGAAGCGTCAACCGCTCCATCATTAACAACATTTTTCTTTTGCTTCCACCATTTAGGTTTGGAGTTGGAGCTACTGCCTTTGTTTTCATTTTGAAGGGTGATCTCCCCCTTTTTGACCATGACTTCTTCGATACGGAGAGCATTCTTAATCATCCTATCGAAGCTAGGAGAATCTTGCATTTGTAGAGCATAGCTCAATTTAGGTATGAGATTATTAACAAAGATCTCCATCTTTTCTTTCTCAGGGATGACTCTTGAATATTGTGCAAAGATCTTCCTCCATCTTTGTAGGAAGTGTGTAAAGGATTCTCCCATTTTCTGCTTGGTATTACATAGATCCATCATGGTGATGTCATGCTGGATGTTGTAGGAGTAATGTTGAATGAACCGTTGCATCAATTCTTCAAATATTTTGACTTTGGGATTTAATTTTGAAAATCACTCCATGGCATTTCCTCCTAGACTTCCTAGAAACAGTCGCATGAGGTAAGTGGGTTCATGCATATACTCAATGCTAAGAGCACAAAATTCTCTCACATGGTCATGTGGATCATTTTCCCCTATGTATTTGTCGTATTTTGGTCTTGCCACATTAGGAGGAAATGAAACCATTGTGATACTTTTATCGAAAGGAAATGGACAAATGGCGTCCAAAGAGTATTTTGTTTTGGGTTTGTCTTTCTCTTCATTGAGGTTTGTGAGCTCAGTTTTCATTTGATTGAGATGTTTAGTAAGGATGGATATGGGGTTTGGTACCTCCTTTTCTTTGAGATCATTCACATCATAATCCTAGGGTAATTTGACACCCGTGGATGCTAAATGGAGGAAGTATTTTTCCTTGTCATCTCTGATTATTCATTCCAACAGTTTGTGGACTCTTTTGCTTTGTTTTAGTTTCTCGTATTCATCTTCAGGGATCTCTTCATCACTATCTGACCCAAATGGATTACGTTCAAACCTGGGTCTTTCTTCTTCTTCCGTGCCTACGGATTGTGCTTGTTTTCCATCGTCATAACCCTCAAAGGCCTTACTCCAATCATTAGTGTTGCTACCCATTTGAGGTGAATCAAGATCGAACAAGGAATTGCGAGAAGTTTCTCCTTGAAAGTGTGATGTTTTAGGAGGTACTTTCGATCCTTCAGTTGTGTACTTGTTGCGTCTTGTGTTAACCATGAAGTTTGTTTCTCAACTTTGTCAATGTTTCCCAATAGTACTAGCAAGGATTCCAGATCGTTCAAGTGGGTGTGTCTAGGTAGAAGTCACTGTTTGTTTGTTTGGTGGATGTAAATGATTCCAGCGTCAGAGGGTTAGAATGCCCTGATAGTGAGCTGGGAACCAAGTTGTTGATAGAGAATGGGTAGACCACACGTATTGAACTGATCGTGAAAGACTGACTGAGCATGCAAGGTAGATGTTTTGAAAGTGTCTTGAAAATAATAGCAGGGAGACCAGAAGAGACAAGAGGGAATAGCTAAAGAGAAAAAAGGGTACCTAAAACAACTGAGACTTCCTAGGAAGAACTGCTAGAAATGCCCACTACCCAGGATGCGAGCTCCCAGATACGATCCTCTGACAGAACCAGATGCGATCCTAAACCCTGGATACGATCCTAGAAAACTAGATGCGACTATATGCCTAACTAAATGCGATCTAATGCACCAGATACGATCCTAAATACAGGATATGACTTAGGAAATCCCGGATGCGATTTTATGATGGACTTGTCAGTTTTAGTCCATTTTGAAAAATTTGTATTTTGAGGAATGTGAATCTGTTTGTCTCTAAATTGCATCAAAAGGTATTTGTTGGACGTGAAAAATACTTGTACTCCACGGTATGAAATTTATTGATTGTTTATGAGGAGCTTATATTTTTAATGATCTTTCTGACACGTCAAACAATTTTGTTTTGTTAAAAGGGATGGATCAAAACACACATCTTTTTCCTATTCTCTAGGTGCAGGATGAAAATCATTTGCTCGTTGACTTAGGCACACACTCAAATGCTAATCAAAATATAGTCATCACCAAGAACGCAATGGCTCCAGTCATGATGTTGTATTAGCCGACTCCAAACGCAAGTGAGGGCACGATATGACGAGTGTCTTGGGGCAAATACTTTTTGTCTTGCACAAAGATTATCACCCTTATGAGGATGAATCAAGAATTTTTTCAGTTGAATGTGTTGTAGATTATTAGCCAATCCATTCAAAACTGTCCCCAATAGAATTGCACAAGGCAAAATTGAGGCGTATAGCCCTATGAGTACCTAAATATATATAGTCTTGTAAGCAAGATTAAAGCGGCTCCACTCTATATATACCCTGATATGTTCAAGGAATGATGTCAAAATTCTAAGAACAAAACCAGTTCCATCTTCCGAGGCTTTGGCCTACAAGGAAGCAACTATTTATAGTGAGTTGGAAG
>MU227225.1:3586868-3598495 GCA_018584345.1 Thuja plicata
TTTAGGGGAATATTAATAAATGAAATAAACTTATTTAATTCATTTAGAAACATAGGAATTAATTATTTAAACAATGAAATTGCTTTTTAATAATTAGGAAACTATAGCCATTTTAATTAAATTAAATTGGCTAGGGGAATGGGTTAATTGCAAGTGGGTATTTGATTTAGGGATTTATTTAATTCCTTTATAATTATATACTATAGCCATATTTGATTTTGGTTTGATTTGATTGGTCAAAATTGATTTGAATTGTATGGCTATAATAGTTAATATAAATTAGTGATAAAAATCACCTAGGACATTAAATTGATTTAAAGAATTATGCCAAGCAGTAACAGGGTCGTTTAGACATAAATCGAGGGTATAATAACACAGAGCAAATAGGGTCCATAGTTGCAATAGACCAAATTCAGGTGGTTACATATACACGTGTGTATATGTATATATGTGTATGTGTGTATATATATACACAAATGTATGTATATATGTGTATACACATGTGTGTATGTGTATACATGTGTATATACATACATGTATGTGTATATATACATATGTGTGTGTATATACATACATGTATATATACAAACATGTGTGTATATATGTGTGTATGTGTATATATACACACGCGTGTGTGTGTATATATGTGTGTGTATGTGTGTATATATACACAAATGTATGTGTATATGTACACACATATACACATGTGTATATGTGTGTATACATACATGTATGTGTGTATACACATGTGTGTATATATACATGTGTGTGTATATATACACACATGTGTGTGTATATACACATGTGTGTATATATGTGTAGATATATATGTGTGTATATATGTATGTGTGTATGTGTGTATATATACACACATGTGTATGTGTATATATATAAATATGTATATATATATATATGTATATATATATATGTATATATACACATGTGTGTGCATATATATATGTGTGTATATACACATGTGTCTATATACATGTTTATATATATACATGTGTGTATATACACACCTGTGTATACACACATATGTATACACATGTGTGTGTGTGTGTGTATATGTATATGTGTACATATATACACAAGTGTGTGTGTGTGTGTGTTTGTATATGTGTATGTGTGCAAAAACAAAATTCCAATTCCAACTCTAGTTGTGCGGAACCAAACGCAAAATTGGCATCTTCTCAGTCATCTTCCAAGTGAACAAAATAGGACAAGCCCATATTCTAGAATTAATTTTGAGAATGGCACAATTCTAGAATGGATTCAATTCCAGAATTGGCAATTCTAGCATGCACAAATTCTGCCAAACAAATGGGCCCTAAAGGATAGGATGATGATGCAAAGGGTTTGACAATCTAGAGCTTTTCTTCACTCCAAGGTGCTTATTTGACCAATCCAACCATCCAATGGTTTCTCTTTGTTGGATATTCCTTTAATTAGGATCTCCAAGACCCTCTCTACCAACTTATCCTCCAAGGTATAGTTGGTTTTTAGAAGACTCCAAGGTTTCTAAGCTTAACTAGTCCAACTAGTTTACCAAAAGCCTAGTTTCCCCCACTAAAACTCCACCTAGAATGCCAATCCTCTACCTAGGATCTTCCCACACATTCACCAAGACTCTTAACACACTTCTTGACCAATTCTTCATCATTCTGCACTCATTCCAATACTCCAAGACTCTTTACCAATCCATTTGGTCATTATTTCACTAGGACGCCTAATTGCTCAACTCCTAGTAGGTCTATTTCCACTGATTTTGGCCAAATGCTCCCAAAATCCAAAATTGAATCCAAAAAAAAACTTTAAAATCTTCAAGACATCACCCAACATTGTCAGAATCCAAAACACTGACCTCTGAAAGCACTCATAACACTATTTTCTTGCAGGCCCTAGATTTCAGCTTATTAATTAGGCCTCTAGACCAGTCAGCATGAATAATTGCTAAAATTGTCTCCAATCTTTGATTCACCTCCTTCCACCTTCGAATCCTCTAAGGAAACCAACTAGGGCATCTAAAAATGCCACTAAGTCTTTCCCAAAAGGTTATGAGTGCTCGATCAAATTATTTCTTCTCCCTGTCCTGGCTCACCTAGATTCACCAGTCAGCCATAGGGTTTCACTTTTCGCCTAGGAAATAAATTGAAACAAAAAGAAAGGAAACTCAAATCCTATCTATAGACTCTAACCCTACTTCCCCCATGGTTTCAGTCAATTCCACTAGAGGGTTCTTAGGTTAGAGCCATTTCTAGCTAGGTAGCATTGTATTGTCTCTGTCAGACCAATGACCTATAAAAACCTCTAACTTTACACTACAAACACTTGAAATCAAACTATCTACTGAACATGAAAGCTGAAAGGAAACACTACACTTCCATGGAGCCTGATCACCTATGTCAATTCATACATAGCCGTATAGTAGCAAAGATACAGTGCAAATTACTGAAATGTAGATACAATCATTTGTACAGGGGTGTCAGAAGTAAAAGTTTCAATCCAAAATCTCATTAACCTTATCCAAACATTGAATTCATGCTCATATACTGAGCATGGGGTAGTTACAACAGTTCTAACTACATTTTGCAAATTCTTGCAAAAGTTGCTCAAGCAACTTTCAAAATTGCTAGCAACATTTTGTGTTTTGAGAATTTTGACCTTGTTTGTCAACTTGATGATTGATGTTGACTTCTAAGACCCTAAATAGGATATGTAGGGTCCTAAAACACACCTCTAACCCATATTGCACTAAAATGGAAACTTTACACTATTTGAAGCCAAAATGACCCAAAATACCCAATGAGCACTAAGGTTCTTACAAGCATGAAGTTAAACTATCATTGTATCCAACCCCTTGGGTATTACTCTAACACACACAAACACCTAAAACAACCTTAAACAACACTAAAACATCAAATAGGGAGGTACCCTACACCATACTCCCCTGGAAAAAATAACTCAAGTCCCTTGAGTTAGGATGTCTTCAATGGTGACCCCATGTTTCAGAATGTCCAGCTCTATCATCCAAGTGGCCTCAGCTTCAAGTAGTCCCTACCATTTTATGAGGTACTCCTTGTAGTTACTTTTCCTTGTCTTCTTTAGCACTTTAGAATCTAGGACACTTTCCAATTGCAAGGGCTTTGGGGTAGGTAGATCTTTCACCCAATCATCATCCTCCAGATTTATAAGTGTAGTCTGCCCTATGTCTAGTGATGATCCCTTATAAGGTTACAAGTCACAAACATTGAATATGGGTGATATCCCCAAATTAGGAGGTAACTCCACTTCATAGGCATTCTTGTCATCCTTATGCAAAATCTTCAAGGGCCCTATCTTCTTCATGAGTAGTTTAGTAGGTTGGCCCTTGGGTAGCCTTTCCTTCCTAAGATAGGATAGTACTAGATCCCCAACCTTGAACTGCAAGTCTCTTCTAGTCTGATCAACTTTGGATTTGTACTTCTCCACTTGCTTTTGTTAAGTCTTATTGACTTGATCATGCAGCTCCTTCATCTATTCAAAAAATGACATTCCTTGAGCACTCCTCTTGTCCTTCAAACTAAGGTCCCTAAGCTCCAATATCCCTCTAGGATTGACCCCGTATTCTATTTCAAAGGGGCTACTACCAGTACTCCTATTGATGGAGTCATTATATGCAAATTATGCATGCCCAATGATGTGATCCCATGGCTATCCATGTTGTTTTGTCAAACACCTTAACAAGTTCCCAAGTGACCTATTCACTACATTCGTTTGTCCATCTGATTGTAGATGGTAGGATAAAGAGAAAGACAAGTTTGTTCCAAGCATCTTCCATAGGGTCCTCCAAAAGTGACCCACAAACTTACTATCTCTATCACTTACAATATTCAGTGGCAATCCATGGATCCTCACAATGTCCCTAAAGAATACACCTACAGTTTGAGAAGCATCATTTGTTCACTTGCATAAAATGAAGTGTGCCATTTTGCTAAAATGGTCCACCACCACAAATACACTGTCATGTCCCCTAGGTGTCTTTGGTAACTGTTACCCAAATTTTCCTCATCTGGTAAAATTGGCTACAGGTAGAGTAAAATGAGGCTCCCACGAGGGCTGAGCCTATCCTGTGAAAGACCTTAGGTTTCTAGTTCTGGTCATGTCCTCTGCATATCTATTCAGTTCCTTGTTTTGCCTTATCCATGAAAATAACCTAAATATGAAAATCCTAAGTGTTTCATAGTAAACCCTAGCTCGGCCATTTCTCACTCTATTTTCCCATTACCTTTTCAGGTCACTTAAGTTCCTTAAAAGTTCTATGTGTGCATTTTAGCATTACCTTCAGTCTCTAAGTCACATGAGGAAAAAGACATATTCTATTTTATCCAGTGACACCAAGATTTCCCTTTAGTCACTTAGTCTCCCAATGTAAACCAAGGTTAATAGAGTATCATAAGGTACTGCAACTAAGTGTTTTCTCAACCCTTGGATGTAACTTGAGTAAAATCAGGATAAGGTTAAGTCCTTTTTAGTTGGGAAGTCTCATGATTAACTGCAGGGGTAAGAATCCTTTATGAGACTTTGAGATTACTCAGGCATCAAGTCTCCAGATTCTCTGTGGTTAGGAACGGGTTGAGTTAAGTGTTGATGTAAGCGATAGTGTTGACAAGGCAATGATAACCTAATGACAGGGGAACACATGTCTTGATGGGCCCATGTTTCACATTCCTTCAGTCTCCAAGTCTGGTAACCACGACAGGATATTCCATCTTGTTTTGCGACTATGAGATCACCTTTGTCGCTAGGTCTCTGAAAGGATGCAGAGTTAATAAAAAGATAAAGAGTGCGAGACTGCATTGTCACCGAGTCTTGTGATATAACTAAGGTTAAAGGGGACAGTTGGGAGATTTAGCGACAAGGAAGGAAAGGTGACCCAAGATTATAATACGAAGCCCAGGTAGAGTAAAGTCATCTATGGCTACGTTCCAAAGTAAAATCAGACTTTGATCTCAGCCGTCGATGCAGATATTTGCGCCAGCTGTAACCGTTGTCATACAAATATTTAAAAATTCAAATATCTTTGCAGATCAGATTTAAATAGTTATGGCAGAGCCAACTGGCAAAGGATTAGATGGATAAGGGGCGACCCTTCAGGAGGAGTAAGGGGTTGAGTCAGCTTTTCTGAAGGGGCAATCTAATTTCTAGCGATATTCTTTGCATAGTATGGTCAATTTGACCCAAGCTGGGTTTCCTAATTAAGACCTCATTACATGTATTTTTGACTGGTCTTCTTTCATATCAAATCCACCGATCTTTTCAAGAGATTTTCATTTATAGAAAGCTACTTTTCAAAAGATAGATTTGATCTTCAATAGATGATTCTAGATTTCTTCTAACGGATTGGACAGTTAGGGTTTCAGTTATTCAAAGAAAAACATATTATAATGTAACCCTAATCATTTTTTGGGACTCCAATCCTGCATACTGGGGAGTATATATATTAGTTTTAGAGCTTTAGAGCTCAGAGTTTTCCTGACTTGGAAATTATTTGTGGCATTCTTTCTACCCTCTGATTTCTTTAGTTTGTAATCTTTCATTGATGTTTAGATATTGCAAAGGCTTTTTGTGACATTTTTCCTGTCCATGGGCTTTCTTGTCTGAATCTCTCTTACTAAATTAGAGTATATTGAGTGATTTCTAGTGAAACATTGGAGTCTTTGAGCCCTCTTTCTTTTCCAATAGTGTGTACTACTATGGATGATTTGATTTAGATGAGTTTGTGGATATTCTACAGTCCCCTATCATTTTGTCTCATTCCTGTGCCAAATTGCAAAAGTGGATGTTTGCTTGCAGGTCATAGCCTGTGTCTACTTATAGTAAATATGCTATTGTTTGTGAAATTACTTATTTCCCTGAATAGCCTATGTTTGTCTCGGGCCTCTATATGAAATATTTATGCAAGCCTATCTAGGAAGTTGTGTTCTTTTGTTCCAAGGTTTTCATGCTAAGATTAGTCAATGTATTATGATTTAGGTCACTTTTAGTGTATCACCTAGTAGGATAATTTTCTTTCAGTCATTTCCCTTTCATGCATTCCTTCTATCCCTTTTCCCTTAAGAGTTTACTTTCCTGTTAAGAAGCAAATTCGGGTGACATATAAAGAGGAACCGGCCTGGAATCCGGAGGTCTTGTCTTGGTTAGCAAAAGGTCCCACAACCTTGAGATGATTCACATGTTACACTAGATTACCAAGACTACGAGAGCTTGGATAAAGGGTGCAAATCTAGGTGTCTAAGAGTAACCCCAAAACAAATTCCATACTAAGACACTCCCAAGGTCTTTGGGGTATGGATAGGGGTTGGTATAACCTATTGTTGCTGCTTTGTCCTTTTTCCCTCTAACATATATGACATTGTTCTACAAATCTCCTCACATCTGATTGTAACTTAGGCCAATAGTAGTGCCTATTTACTTGCTCCAAAGTCTTATCCACTCCAAAATGTCCCCCCAAGCTTCCTTGGTGTTTCTCCTTCACAATACTTTCCCTCATTGAGCATTGAGGAATACACATAAGGTGACCTTTAAACAATAGGCCTTCCTGCAACACAAACTCACTGAAATCCATTTTGAAACCCTGCTGAAACTTTACACATGCTTCATAGGCTTCTCTGAAATCTTTGTCCTCCTTGTAGAGGTCCTTCAAACCATCCATCCCTACACTTTGTAGTTGTATCTCTTATATTGTGAGTACTCTTCTACTAAGAGCATCTACAACCTTGTTGCTAACCCCCTTCTTGCGCTTTATGAAAAATGTATAAGTCTGCAATGATTCTAACCACTTCAAGTGCCTCTAATTCAGTTTTTCTTGCCCATTCAAGAAACTTAGAGCATGGTTATCATTGTAGACCACAAACTCCCTAGGTAATAGGTAGTGTCTCCACTTCTTAAGGGCTTGAACCATAGCATATAACTCCAAATCATAGGTGGAGTATTTTTGTTTAGCCTCATTCAACTTTTCAGAGAAGAAAGCCACGGGATGTCCTTCTTGGCTTAGCACTACTCCAATAGACAACTTACTAGCATCACATTCTACCACAAAGAGTTGACTAAAGTTAGGAAACCTAAGAGTAGGTAGCTCTGCAATCCTTTTCTCTAGCATTTCAAACCCTTGGTTTGCTACCACAATCCATTCAAACTTACATTTGATTCCACCTTTTTATGGTGTTAAGTATAGGGGCACACACGTGACTGAAATTTCTCACAAACTTCCTATAGTAGGAGGCCAAACCATGGAAACTCCTAACACCCCCTATGGACCTAGGTGTAGGCCATTCCAAAATGGACTTAACTTTATCATGGTCCATTTTCATACATCCATTAGCAACCACAAAACCAAGGTAAACTAGTTCAGTTTTGAGAAACTCACACTTTTCTTGATTTATCATTAACTTCTCTTGATGTAGCTTCCTTAAGACCATCTCCAAATGCTTCATGTGCTCCTCCTTGGACCTACTAAAGATCAAAATATCATTAAGGTAAACTATTACAAATTTACCAATGAACTCTTCTAGCACTTCATTCATGAGCCTCATGAATGTACTAGGTGCATTACTTAGGCCAAAGGGCATCACTAGCCACTCATACAACCCTTAATTGGTCTTGAAGGTTGTCTTCCATTCATCACCATGCCTCAATCTTATCTGATGGTATCCTGACTTCAAATCTACCTTAGAAAAGTAACAAGATCCTCCTAGATTGTCCATCAAATATTCTATCCGGGGCATAGGAAACCTATACCTGATTGTGATCTTGTTTATAGCTCTGGAGTATGTACACATCCTCCATTTTACATCCTTCTTTGGTTCAAGTACTATTGGTACAGCACATGGGCTCAAACTCTTCCTTCTTAACCCCTTATCCAACAACTCTTGAATTTGTTTGGATATCTCTACATTTGACTTGGTGTCATCTTATATGCTACTTTGTTTGAAAAATTTGCTACAGGGATGAGGTCAATCTAATGACTCACATCCCTCATAGGTGGTAATGCACTTGGAAACCCATTGTCTACTATGTCATGGTACTTCTCCAACAATGCTTGTATCTCTAGTGGTAAAGTGACTTTCTCCTTAGTCTCCTCCTTTGGTTTTATCACTACTGCACAACAGACTCCTTTCTCCTTCTTCATGACCTTTAGAAACTCTTTCCCACTCAATAACATCACACTTGTCCCCACATGCTTCTCCTCATTAGGCTATGGTAAAGGATCCATCTGAAAGTTCTTCCCCAACTTGGTGATCACATAACTATTCCTTTCTCCATCATATATTGCTTTGACATCATACTACCATGGACATCCCAGAAGAAGATGGCATGCATCCATAGGTAGTATGTCACATAGGACCTTGTCCTTATACTCCCCAATCTCAAACTCAACCATAGTTTGTTCATCTACTACTATTTGTTGACCCTTATTCAACCATGAAACCTTATAGGGTGTGGTATGAGGTATCCTTCTTAGTTTCTATTTGTCCACCATCTCTATGGATACTATATTCTTAGTGGATCCATAGTACACAATCACTTTGCAAATCTTCCCATGAGACCTACGAGTTGTTTTGAACAATTTTTTCCTTTGGGGTGGCTCTATAGTGCTAGGCACTTTCAACAAATTTCTCCTTAACATCAAGTTCTCTCCATCCAATACTGGCCCTAGCTTAGAGATGGGAGAAGTAACACTTTAGGTGTCATCCTCTTGTACCAATTGATTCCTTCTATCCCCCATTGAAGATGAGGAAGTCTTTGTAGGACACCTGCCCATTGTGTGACCCACTTGGTTGCAGTTATAGCATCTGCCAATGAAGACTACATTGGATCTTCCTTGGGATTGAAATCTTCCCATAGGAGGCCCTCTTCCTCTGTATCCTCCTCTCTGAAAGGATCCCCTAAACTGATTTCCCCCACTATTATCCATAGACTAACTATCTTCTTGTCTATTAGGGCTCTATCATCTACCAATGTTACTTCTTCCTCTTTGGAACCCCCTATTATTGTTGCCACCTCTTCCCCTTTGATGGAAATCATTCCTCCTTTTAGCCTTATCCTTTGCTCTTAAGTCCAATTGGAAATGTTTGTGCATACTATCAGGAGCCATCATGCTAATCTCATCCTGAATTCCTTGTCTCAACCCATTAAGGTACCTTGCCACTTTCTCCATTTCTTCTTCTTGTCTTCTAGCCCTTAGGCTCAACTTGTGAAACTCCTCAGTGTAAGCACTCACTGTCATCTCTTTTTGTCTAAGCTTCTGCAACTTTTGGTATATTTGGATTTCATAATTAGTAGGCAAGAATTGTGCCCTCAATCTGATTTTCATTCTCTCCCAAGAAATAATCTTTTTCTTCCCACTGCTTATCCTCTCATCCTGCATCATGTTCCACCACACCAATGCAGATCCTTTGAGTCTAGCCTTAGCATAGTTGACCCTCCTCTCCTCTGAGATTTCTTTGTAATCAAATTGGTTGTCAGTGGCTTCAAGCCAATCCAACAACTCTTCTCCATTCAGGCTACCACAATAATATGGTATATATTCCATACTATCCTTGTTTAGGGACTTGAAGGAATCTAAGAATATATTTTATTCTTTATCCATCTCAAGTTCCTTCCCTTTATTAGATGACTCTTCTAACTGACTTTCTTCATCTCCATCACTCTCATCTCCCCATTCTGTGATCTTCTTTTTTCCCTTTGTCTCAGACACACTAGCCTTCTCCAAGAGGCCCTGAACCAATTCCACTATGGCATCCATACTCATTTCCTTAGGAGGCATGTTTTCTACCTCTTGACTCCCTTCCACTTCATACATACACAATCTTTAAGATAAGATGGCTTTGATACCACTCTGATGTGGGGATTTTGACAATCTAGAGCTTTTCTTCACTCCAAGGTGCTCATTTCACCAATCCAACCATCCAATGGTTTCCCTTTGTTGGCTCTTCCTTCAATTACGATCTCCAAGACCCTCTCTACCAACTTCTCCTCCAAGGTATAGTTGGTTTTTAGAAGACTCCAAGATTTCTAAGCTTAACTAGTCCAACTAGTTAACTAAATGGTGCAGAGCACCGTAGCTAGGGTTTCTCACTCCAAGCCCTAGTAATTAGCAGAGTGATCAATGGAGCAGATCACAGTTAGTGGTGAAGTTTGGTTTGGTAGCAGTTTTTTGTTTTTCTCCTAAACCCTAACGGTTTCCTCATGCCTAGCGCAAGAGTGGAGTGCAAGTCACAAAGACTTTCGGGGTTACGGTTACATTATGCTTCTCGCAAAGTCGCAGGTGATCGGCGGTCATTTTCGAAATCAGTGCGACAACGCGATGATAGTGCATCGCACAGTCGGAAGGAAATTGGCGGTTAACAGAAAACGGCTGCAACAAGGCGATAACAGTGTATCGCGAAGTCGCAAAGCGCTCAGTGGTTAGCATGAAACAGTCTGCGATGACACGACAATGGTTATCACGAAGTCAGCAGATGCACAGCGGTTAACATGAAATAGTCTGCGATTACACGACAAGGGCTTATCGCACAGTCGGTAGATGATCGGAAGTTAGCAGGAAACAGATTGCGATGAAGCGACAATGGTTATTGCAAAGTCGGCAGATGCACAGCGGTTAGCAAGAAACAGTTGGCGATGACGCGACAAGGCTTTTCGCACAGTCACAGGATGAACAATGGTTAGTTTGAAACAGTCACGACAATGCGATGACAGTGTATCGCCAAGTCGCAAGAAGATCGGTGGTTAAGTTACTAAGTGCTGTGGTAACGTGACCATAGTGGATCGCACGGTCGCAGGAGAACAGGTAGTTAGTTTGAAATAGTCATGACAATGCGATGACAGTGAATCGCCAAGTCACAAGAAGATCGGCGGTTAAGTTACTAAGTGTTGCGGTAATGCGACAACAGTGGATCGCAGGGTCACAGGAGAACAAGCGGTTAAGTTACTGGGTGTTGCGATAACGTGACAACAGTGTATCGCCAAGTTGTAAGAAGATCGGCGGTTAAGTCAATAAGTGCTGCAACAATGAGATGACCATGTGTCGCGTGATCGCAGGATAAGAGGCGGTGAAGTCTATCAGTGTTGCGATAACGCGACATACTGCAGGATCGGCATGAATGGCTATTAAGTCTCGCGATAGTGCGACTAACATTCAAAGTATAGATTTACTTGTCAACAACGCAGAGGGAAGTGGAAAAGTCAGTGACACAGAGGAAAATGAGGTCCACGTCGACAACCACGCAGAGGAAGATCTTGATGACAGTTACAGGAGGAAGATGAAGAGCCGAGGTAGTTAGAATCTTCAGACGGAAGGTAACCTAGAATGGTTACAAATCAAGAACAGGCCCAGATATAAAATGGAGGAAAGAACCATTGTAAAGGAGGTTGGAGAAATTAGAGACTGAGTAGACTAGCATAGAAGATTTCATCTTACATTGTAATTTTCAGATTTTCAATAAAGAATAGTTTCCTATGTGTGTTCTGTGTGTGTGTTTCTGTTGTATACAGACTTCTGTAGAGTAGGATTTTGAATTCAGTCAAGTACCATGGATGCTTTTTGACTCTGATAATCCATCCTATGGAGTGTGACCGTCAAGAAG
>MU227225.1:3602346-3631122 GCA_018584345.1 Thuja plicata
AGAGATGTCAAATTTATGGGTCATTTTTGGAAGACCTTATGGAGAAGATTGGGAACTAATTTGTCCCACAGTTCTGCCTACCATCCTCAAACAGATGGTCAGACAGAAGTTATCAACAGAGTGCTGGGAAACTTCCTTAGATGCTTAACAAAGGAGTATGGACAAGCCTGGGATCAAGTGTTACCACAGGCAGAATTTTCTTATAATGATAGTGTTAACAGGACTACAGGGAGAAGCCCATTTCAAATTGTATATGGGATGCATCCACGTGGAGTTTGTGAACTCAGAGAGTTAAAAGGACAGGAAGTGATAAGTGGATATGCTGATGACTTTGCACAGTCCATGAAGGAGATACATGATCAGGTGAAGAGGAATCTAATTGAGTAAAATCAGAGATTAAAAGAAAAGGTAGATGAATGAAGGAGAGAAGTTCAATTTCAAATTGGAAATCTGGTAATGGTACATCTGAACAAAGCCAGATTACAGAAGGGGATTCCTACTAAGCTGCAAATGAGGAGAATAGGTCCCTGCAAGATATTGGAGAAATATGGGCAGAATGCCTATAAAATCGATTTACCTAACAATTTGGAGATGTCACCTATTTTTAATGTGCAAGATCTTATTCCATACAGAGGATCAGTGATACCTGAGATTACTCAAAAGGCGGAAGTAGAAAAGGATGTTCAAGATATCCGTGTGAAAACTAAGTCCAAGTTGCAAGCAGAGAAAATCCTGGATTCACGAGTTCAGAAGACAACTCGACGAAGGGTATACCGAGAATACCTTGTCAAATGGTTAGGGTTACCAGAAGAAAAAGCGACATGGATGGACGAAGAAGACTGCAGAAAACAAGGAATTAGTTCGGCATTGTTGCCGACTAATTCAAACTAATTTTTCCTTCGCAGAGGGGGGAGTATGGTGCAGAGCACCCTAGGGTTTCTCGCTCTAAGCCCAGGTAATTAGCAGAGTGATCAATGGAGCAGATCATAGTTAGTGGTGAAGTTTGGTTTGGTAGTAGTTTTCTGTTTTTCTCCTAAACCCTAACGGTTTCCTCATGCCTAGTGCAAGAGCGGAGTGCAAGTCAAAAATACTTTTAGGGTTACGGTTACATTATGCTTCTCGCAAAGTCACAGGTGATCGGCGGTCAGTTTCAAAACTGGTGCGACAACGCGATGATAGTGCATCGCACAGTCGGAAGGAAATTGGCGGTTAACAAAAAATGGCTGCGACAAGGTGATAACAGTGTATCGCGAAGTCGCAAAGCGCTCAGCGGTTAGCATGAAATAGTTTGCGATGACACGACAATGGTTATCGCGAAGTCGACAGATGCACAGCGGTTAACATGAAACAGTCTGCGATTACACAACAAGGGCTTATCGCACATCCGGCAGATGATCGGCGGTTAGCAGGAAACAACTTGCGATGAAGTGACAATGGTTATCGCAAAGTCGGCAGATGCACAGCGGTTAGGAGGAAACAGTTGGTGATGACGCGACAAGGCTTATCGCACAGTCACAGGATGAACGATGGTTAGTTTGAAATAGTCACGACAATGCGATGACAGTGTATCACCAAGTCGCAAGAAGATCGACGGTTAAGTTACTAAGTGCTGCGGTAACGCGACCATAGTGGATCGCAGGGTCGCAGGAGAACAGGCGGTTAGTTTGAAACAGTCACAACAATGTGATGATAGTGAATCGCCAAGTCACAAGAAGATCGGCGGTTAAGTTACTAAGTGCTGCGATAATGCGACAACAGTGGATCGCAGGGTCGCAGGAGAACAGGCGGTTAAGTTACTGGGTGTTGTGATAATGCGACAACAGTGTATCACCAAGTCGTAAGAAGATCGGCAATTAAGTCAATAAGTGTTGCAACAATGAGATGACCGTGTGTCGCATGATCGCAGGATAAGAGGCGGTGAAGTTTATCAGTGTTGCGATAACGCGACATAGTGCAGGATCGGCATGAATGGCTATTAAGTCTAGCGACAGTGCGACTAACATTCAAAGTATAGATTTACTTGTCAACAACGCAGAGGGAAGTGGAAAAGTTAGTGACACGGAGGAAAATGAGGTCCACGTTGAAAACCACGCAGAGGAAGTTCTTGATGACAGTTACAGGAGGAAGATGAAGAGCCGAGGTAGTTAGAATCTTTAGACGGCAGGTAACCTAGAACGGTTACAAATCAAGAACAGGCCGAGATATAAAATGGAGGAAAGAACCATTGTAAAGGAGGTTGGAGAAATTAGAGACTGAGTAGACTAGCACAGAAGATTTCAGCTTACATTGTAATTTTTAGATTTTCAATAAAGAATAGTTTCCTGTGTGTGTTCTGTGTGTGTGTTTCTGTTGTATACAGACTTCTGTAGAGTAGGATTTTGAATTCAGTCAAGTACCATGGATGCTTTTTGACTCTGATAATCCATCCTATGGAGTGTGACCGTCAAGAAGCATCCCTCATGTATTTTTATTCTATTTTTGTGTTTGGAATTGAGAAGAGGCTAGTCAGAAATGGAGACAAGTCCTAGGCGAGCTAAATGGTCCATCTAGAGAACTTGTAGGAGAGAGAGATAGAAGGAGAAGGTGTATGACTGACTTTATTCAGTCATGGAGAGTAAGATAAGATGAAGAGTGAAGCATTTTCGGTGGGTAGGAAACCTAGGAGAGAGGGAGTATAGAAATCCTTCTAGTTAGGGTCTGTGAATAGCCCTAAGAGACTCAAGTGTGAGTCTAGAGGATCCTGAAGTGAATAGGGTCCAAAGTAAGATTCCTAAGAGAGAGTAGGAGTCTAGGAGAGAAAGGTGACCTCCCCATCACTAAAAGCCTAGTTTCCCCCACTAAAACTTCACCTAGAATGCCAATCCTCTGCCTAGGATCTTCCCACACATTCACCAAGACTCTTAACACACTTCTTGACCAATTCTTGGTCATTCTGCACTCATTCCAATACTCCAAGACTCTTTACCAATCCATTTGGTCATTATTTCACTAGGAGGACTAATTGTTGAACTCCTAGTAGATCTATTTCCACCGATTTTGGCCAAATGCTCCCAAAATCCCCAAATGACTCCACAAAAAAACTTGAAAATATTTAAGACATCACCCAACATTGTCATAATCCAAAACCCTAACCTCTGAAAGTACTCATAACACTATTTTCATGTAGACCCTAGATTTCGGCCTATTAATTAGGCCTTTGGACCAGTCAGCATAAATAATTGCTAATATTGTCTCTAATCTTTGATTCACCTCCTTCCACCTTTGAATCCTCTTAGGAGACCAACTAGGGCATCTAAAAATTCCACTAAGTCTTTCCCAAAAGGTTATGAGTTCTCGATCAATTTCTTTCTTCTCCCTGTCCTGGCTCACCTGGATTCACCAGTCAACCATAGGGTTTCACTTTTGGCCTAGGAAATCAATTAAAACAACAATAAAGGAAACCAAAATCCTATCTAAAGACTCTAACCCTACTTCCCCCATGGTTTCAGTCAATTCCACTAGAGGGTTCTTACGTTAGAGCCATTTCTAGCTAGGTAGCACTATATTGTCTCTATCAAACCAGTGACCTATAAAAACCTCTAACTTTACACTACAAACACTTGAAATCAAACTATCTACCAAACATGAAACCTAAATGGAAACACTGCACTTCCATGGAGCCTGATCACCTATGCCAATCCGTACACAACCGTACAGTAGCAAATATACAGTGCAAATTACTGAAATGCAGATACATTCATCTATACAGGGGTGTTAGAAGTAAATGTTTCAATCCAAAATCTCATTAACCTTCTTGAAACATTGAATCCATGCTCATATACCAAGCATGGGGTAGTTACAATAGTTCAAACTACATTTTGCAAATTCTTGCAAAAGTTGCTAGCAACATTTTGTGTTTTGAGCATTTTGACCTTGTTTGTCAACTCGATGATTGATGTTGACTTCTAAGACCCTAAATAGGACATGCAGGTTCCTAAAACACACCTCTAACCTATATTACACTAAAATGGAAACTTTGCACTATTTGAAGCCAAAATGACCCAAAACACCCAATGAGCACTAAGGCTCTTACAAGCATGAAGTTAAATTATCATTGTATCCAACCCCTTGGGTATTATTCTAAAACACACACACACACACACACACACACACACACACACACACACAAACACCTAAAACAACCTTAAACAACACTAAAACATCAAATAGGGAGTTCCTTGCACCAGATGAAGGCTAAACTAAATTGTTATAAATATTCTTTGTACTCTCAGCTTGTCAGAAAAACATGGAAGGATTATCCCTGTCTCTTCCCTTTACAGCAAGGCTAGAGACATTTGTTCGACTGAGCTAATAGGCTAACATGGTTTTTGCAAGTACAAAATATTCCTAATATAGTGACTACTATTATTTACTCTGCCTCTGTCAAATTGCTACAGGATTCCTTATGCAAATTTTGGCATAACTATAGATAGTTTATATATCTCATATTGGGGGGCTTTGGTTAGTTATCTATGTATTTAATCGTTTGAGTAATAAAGGTTCAAAATGTTTATCTTAAAGCTTGGATATAGTCATGAGATCACTTATCTTGAATTCATCACATATCACTTATGGGATGACTTTAGGGTAGGAATGCCCAACACTAAATTTTTATGATTGCACGTTTCATATTTTCTAGAATAGAATCTGTGAGATGGATGTGATTAAATCAGTGATTAGCATTAGAAGGTTTTTTGGTCCCTCTCAACTGCATTTCTATTATAAAAAAATGGTTTGGTTTATATGTATCCTATACAAACAACCATCTAATTTGCATACAAAATAGGTAAAAATTGTTAACCAAACTAGTAGTGGGTTTATATGTATCCTAATACAATGGTTAGAAAGTAATCAGTAGGTGTGATCTGATACATACAACTTACTTTGAAAATCCAGATCCAATTCAACTCTAATGCTAATTCACTGAGTGGCCTCCATCTTCATTTCAATCTTCAAATTTGCTTGGAAATTTGTCAAGCAATCACTTATGCAACTCTTTGCTTTGTTGTTCAGCCTTCTTTCTTAGATTATGCCAATTAGCCAATTACATATGTAATCCTCTTGCATACTCATCACACTCATGAATAAGCCCTTGAGGTTATCTTATACCTCTTCATCTAGGTCAGATAAATCTTTTGCCGCTTAATCAAGATCATAGATCTTAGGTTAGGTCAGATCCAACGGATCTTTCCATCATTACATTTGATTTATTTCTCCAAAGAAATCACTAAATAAATATTTGATCCATGCATTAATTACGATTACCTATGCATTTAAATAGTGTGGATCAATCATGCTTATCCTTAACTAACTTTACATATCCCAATAAAATCAACTATGTCGGCCAGAGATCTCAAATCTCAACAATTACCAAAATACTACTGCTCTGCCAACACTGTTTTCCTCGACAATTTACTGAAGCTCGGTCGACACTAAAAATTATGTTTGGCATACACTCATGCTCAGTCGACACAAACCTTCTTGGCATAAACTGTTCTCGGTAAACTGTCATCAAAAGATAAACAACACATTACTTTTCCAATGTGCCAACTGATCAAGTACCCTTGTGATTTCCCATAACTCAACCATTTCACTTGATATTCTTGTAAAATCTCCTTCATCAATCAATAGATATGGTACTCAAATAGATATAAATAGTCTCACCAAACAAGGTTTGACATCAATGACAAAACAACAATTGTTTCCATTGTAGCTTTCCAACAATCTCCCTATTAGGCATTGATGGCAACACTAAACAATAAAACAATAATTTTCAACCATAGTTACCATACAATCTAAAAAAGTTTGTATGTGTTCCTTGATATGAACAAATCTTCATTAATGTCTTTAGCTTCATTCTGATTCTCATCTTGTAAAATGTTTCCTTCTGTGTCTGTGATCACACTGAAATCTTTCTATTTTTGTTCATCTGTAGACTCCCTCTTTCATTAATCTCTCCCTCTTTGACAACAATCTCTTTTTCCGTAATCTCTTCATTTTTCTCTAAGTATAGTAAACTCTCCCTCTTTCAGTAAACTTCTCCCTCTTTGACAACAATGCCAAAGACGTTGACATCTTCATCATGCAAATTCTTCTATTCTAAACTCTATATCATGTTGTTCCTGTCATCTTGCTTATGACTGATCCTCTTTTCTGTTCAAGTCTGTCTTTCATAGCTTTAGGCAACATCCTAAAGTGTGACTGTCTATGCATCAATGTGTCAAATATTCTGAATATAACATTTGATGCGATAGTTCCATTCTGAACTAATTAGCCTCAGTTAGGGGAATCAACCCTAATTTACCTTGCAGATACTCATGAGCATCCTTGAGTAGTGCCTTTGTAAATATGTCTGCTAACTATTCTTTAGTATTCACATATTCCACTCTCACTTCCTTCTTCTGAACTATCTCCCTCAAGTAATGATACTTGATAGCTATATGCTTTGTCTTAGAGTGCATCACAGGGTTCTTAGAAATATTAATGGCACTCGTGTTATCACAATATATGACAACTGGTTGTGTGATCTCTTCTTTCATACCTTTCAATAGTATCTTCAACCACACAATATTAGAACAATTAACTGTTGCTGCCACATACTCATTTTCATCTGTAGATTGTAAGGTGCAATTCTGTTTCTTGCTTGTCCATGAAACCAATCTTTTTCCCAGAAGAAATGCTCCTCCTATGGTGCTTTTCCTTTCACCACATTTCCAGCCCAATCAGAGTCAGTGTAAACTCTAAGCTCAAACTTATCATTCCTTTTGTAATACAAACCATATTCATTTGTTCCTTTCAAATATCTCATAATCATTTTTACCACTATCATATGAGTTTCCTTGGGATTGGCAGAAAATCTTGCAACAATACCAATAGCCAGTGCAATATCAAGTCTGTTGTGCACAACATATTTCAACTTTTCTATCATTGATTTGTAAAGGGTTTGATTCACTTCTTTTGTATCATCATTCTTTGTTAACTTCTATCCAGTATCCATGGGTGTACTCACTGGTTTTGAATCTTCCATTCCAAAAAATTTTAGTATCTCCCTGACATATTTTGATTGAGTAATATAGATACCATTCTTCATCTGATATATTTGTAAGCCAACAAATTTTTTTCTCACCAAACATAGACATTTCAAATTTAGTTTGCATCTCATTTGCAAATGTTTGGCATAACACATCTTGTCCACTAAATATAATGTCATCAACAGAAATTTCAGCCAATAAAGTACCTTTGCGTTGCTCTGTCTTCAAATATTGATTGTTGTTGTCATTGGTTCTTGTAAATCCAATCTTTATCAAGTAATGTGCAATCTCTCATATCATGCTCTTGGTCCTTGCTTCAATCCATATAGTGTTTTGTGTAATTTGCAAACCATGTTCCTCTTACTTGGATCTACAAATCCATCAGCTTGTTCAATGTAAACTTCTTCTAATATTCCATTTAGAGATGCTGACTTCACATCCATCTGATAGAATTTAAAACCTTTGTAGGTTGTATATGCAAGTAATTTTCTTACTCCTAATCTTGCAACTGGGGTGAATGTTTCTCCATAATCAATTCCTTCCTCTTTTGCATAACCTTTGCATACCAGTCTAGCTTTGTTTCTTGTTACCTCTCCATGTTCATTCAGCTTATTTCTGAATACCCACTTAGTGCCAATTACATTTTTATCATTGGGCCTAGGTACAAGTGTCCAAGTCTTATTCTTCTCAATCTGTTCAATTTCTTCATTCATGGCTTGAATCCAGCCTAAGGCATCTTTTACTATTTTAGGCTCAAAATCACATAGTAGGCATGTATCTTCTCTCAACTTACTTCTTGTCATAACTACAGAATCCTTCGATCCTATGATTTGATCAGGTTTGTGGTGCCTCCTCACATACTTTGCTAGAGTAGGTTCTTTTTCTACTTCAGATTGATCATTCATGTTTAATTCAGGTTGATTTTGTGACTCGACATCTCCATTAGATAGCTCGGCAATTACCTCCTGTTGCCCGACATCCTCATTCTGTGATTTGGTAGGTGCTAGTTGTTGCTCGACAACCTCATTCTCAAGTTTAGGTAATGTATTAGAATCTTCCTCATCCAGATAGACAAATGATTTGTAACTCTCAGGTTCATGTGTGATTTTAGCTTCATTTCTTTCTGCATTCTCATCAATTCTAACATTTGCACTTTCCACAATTTTGTTAGTGTTAGAATTCAAACATTTGTATGCTTTAATTTTTGTTGAGTAACCAAGAAATATGCCTTCCTCACCTTTAGCATCAAGTTTTCCATTTTTGTTATCCTTTAGTATGAAAAATTTGCTTCCAAAAACTTTGAAATATTTTATATTAGGTGCATATCCATACCAAAGCTCATAAGGTGTAGCATTATTACCTTTCTTGACTTGTACTCTATCTAGGATATAGACTGTTATACTTATAGCTTCTCTCCAATATTTATGTGCATCATTTTTCTCCATCATTAATGTTCTGGCACATTCCATGATAGATCTGTTTCTTCTCTCAGCAATACCATTCTTTGGTGGTGTTCTAGGTGTGGACATCTATCTTTTTATCCCTCGGTCATTGCAGAACCTATTAAACTCATTAGAGATAAACTCACCTCCTTTGTCAGATCTCAAACATTTCAGACTTTTACCTATCTCCTTTTCAACTTTTGCCAAGTACCACTTAAATAATTCGAATGCATCGGATTTTTCTTTAAGAAACATAATAGTCATCATTCTTGACTAATCATCAACAAATATAATGAAATATCTATCTCCATGGTAACTTTTCTCACCAATGGGACCACAAAGGTTAGTATGAACTAATTCCATAATTTCCTCATAAGTATGAGTCTTTCTCTTGAAACTATATTTAGTCATCTTTCCCAATTGACATTGCTTACACATTGCATTTTCAGGTTTCTTTAACTTAGGCAGCCCTCTAACCTTTTTCAATTTGCTTATGCTTACCAAGTTATTGAAAAGTTTACATGACACAACCTTTTATACCATAACCAAACATCATTATATTGTGCAAACAAGCATGTCTCATTAGCTAAATCTGAATAAAACAACTTACCTTTTGTTTTCTCACCACTTCCAACTAGTTCTCCATTGACATCATAGATCTTTGCCTTCTTGTGATGGAATTCAACTCTGTAACCAGAAGTATTCAGTTTTGCAACAATCAATAAATTGTAGTTAAGATCATCAACCCAATATATATTGTCACATCTGATCTCTTCAGTCAAGTTAATTGATCATTTCCCTCTAACAAGACATGGTGCATCATTACCAAATTTAACATAACTGCCATTACACTGATCTAGGGTCTCAAATTTATATTTATCACCAGTCATGTGATGTGAACTACCACTGTTAATAATCCAACGGTCACCTTTAATTATATAAGAAATTAATGTAGTTTTCTCATCATCATCAGAATAATCTTTCATAGCAACATACACAACTTCTATATCATTTTCATCATATTTGTTAGAATCATTAGCAGAGGCTTCTTCAGCTATATAGCAAGATTTCTTACCTTTTTCTTTGTAATCCTTATACTTTTTGAAGTCTCGGTCATCCTTTCTGTCTTTGTACTTGTTGTCTCTTCTTTCATCTTTGTCATTCTTATCAGGACATCTAGCAGCAATATGACCAACTTTGTTACATGAAAAACAAATGATAGGAAGTTTACCTTTGAATTTTCCTTTTCCTCTAGATAGTCTTCTTGCCATAAGTGCTTCAATCTCTTCCAGATCATCATCAGTAGTGTTGTTGTCACTGTTTACACATTTCTTTCCTTTCTTTGATTTGTTAAGGACCAACTGGGATCTAAAAGCATATTCAATAGCTTGTGGAGTGTAGTCAAAATTTGACATTTCAAATGCAGTAAGTCTGCCTACCAGACCTTCCAAAGTCAAATTATTATTAGGAGTACATCTTAACTCTTGGATTGTATAGACTCTAATAGCATATACAAGAAGAAGTGTTCTTAGTACCTTACTCATAATATTGTTATCATCAACGGTTCCCTTAGCTCCTATAATAGCATTTACAACATCCTTTATCCTACCATAATATTGAACTATATTTTCTCCTTCTTGCATTTTCATTTCATCAAACTTACCTCTTAAGCTTTCAGATTTGGCTCTTAGTACATTTGTATCACCTCCATAGATGGTTGCAAGGACATCCCACATTTGCTTTGCAATTGTACAATTCTTTATGTCTTCAAACTCATGATAGTTCAGAGATGATGCAATCTCTAGCATTGCTTGATTGTGCTCATGTTTTTCTCTTAACTGTGCAGCTATAGCAGGTGCAGTGGGGGCTACATAATCATGTTCAACATAGCGCTTAGCAAAATCACTAATACTAGCCAATTGCAAATTCATCAAACTTTTCCATGTAGGGACGTTATCTTTGTTCAAATTCGGTACCTCCTTTTTATACATCTTAATCTTTTGCTCCAAGTACCTTCAAACTATTTTCAAGAGACCAAAGCTCTGATACCAATCGTTAGAATGAATTCATAATAACTGAGAGGGGGGGTGAATCAGTTATCCTCAGGTCTAGATGTGCCCATTTAAACTTTATACCAATTTGAACAACTCAGATCTGCTTGGCAACAATAAAAACATACATATGTAGTTTACTGTTCAGATGTAATTAGCTTGAAGAAACTTAACAGTAAAACACAACATAAACATTCACACAAGTTGACACCAGTATTTAACGTGGAAACCCAATATGGGAAAAACCACCAATAACATGCTATCAATTTTCACTCTTTTGAAGTGAGCTCTGTTAGGAGCCAACTCTGTTAAAGGTTACAAAACACATTGCTAAATGTGACTTGGTTAAAGGATTTAATCACCTTGTCAAGAGTGGCCTTGTTAGAGGACTTAAAACATTCCACCTAAATGTCACCTTGCTAAAAGGATTTATACAATTACTGTTAGGTCAACCTGGTTAAAGGATTTTGACTAATACAATGGTTAGAAAGTAATCAGCAGGTGTGATCTGATACATACAACTTACTTTGCAAATCCAGATCCAATTCAACTCTAATGCTAATTCACTGAGTGGCCTCCATCTTCATTGCAATCTTTAGATTTGCTTGGAAATCCGTCAAGCAGTCACTTATGCAACTCTTTGCTTCTCTATTTAGCCTTCTTGCTTAGATTATGTCAATCAGTCAATTAACTATGCAATCATCTTGCATACTCATCATACACTCATGAATAACCCCTTGAGGTTATCTTATACCTCTTCATCTAGGTCAGATAAATCTTTTGTCGCTTAATCAACATCGTAGATCTTAGGTTAGGTTAGATCCAACGGATCTTTCCATCATTACATTTAATTTATTTCTCCAAAGAAATCACTAATTAAATCTTTGATCCATGCATTAATTATGGTTACTTGTGCATTTAAATAGTGTGGATCAATCGTGCTTATCCTTAATTAACTTTACATATCCCAATAAAATCAACTATGTCGGCAGAGATCTCAAATCTCAATAATTACCAAAATACTGCTGCTTGGCCAACACTATTTTCCTCAGCAATTTAATGATGCTCAATCGACACTAGAAATTGTGCTCGGCATACACTGGTGCTCGGTCGACATAAACTTGCTCAGCATAAACTGTTCTCAGTAAACTTTCATCAAAAGATAAACAACACATTACTTTGTCAATGTGCCAACTGATCAAGTACCCTTGTGATTTCCCATAACTCAACCATTTCACTTGGTCTTCTTGTTAAATCTCCTTCATTAATCAATAGATATGGTACTCAAATAGATAGCAATAGTCTCACCAATCAAGGTTTGACATCAATGACAAAACAACAATTGTTTCCATTGTAGCTTTCCAACAATCTTTCCAACAGTAAAATTTCATAAACATCTTCCAATTGATTAAGAGGTTGATTATGTACATATCAATATTGAGGTTACATCCTCTAATGTATGATATTTTGTAAATAGGGGTATGCCCCTATAATATTTTTGTAATTAATTGAGAGGAACTTTGTCCCCGGGCAAGACTAGAGGTTTTCTTGACTTCATTCTTTCCTACCAGTGCCTGTTTGAACGGAGTAAAATGTACCTTTTATTATTATTACTAAATAAAATTATGAGGGCCTTGGCCTTTTACCGATCAAAAAAAAATTGTTCATATTTTAACATAACTTTTAATAGCTTAATTCTTACATTAATCAACATTTTTCAGAAGTAACATTTACTATGTAATGCTTAACATTTTTTTAGAAACAATAAAATTCTAATTTTAAAATATAGATTTATCCCACCAGTATCTGGGGTATGGATATTTTTACATAATTTTTTGTTGCATATATTATTTTAGTTAATTTTTTAATTTAGAGTAATCGTGATTTGGACAGAGGTGTATTTCATCACCCATAACCTTTTTTATGCATTTAAATTAACTTATTTTTGTGTTGAAATGAAGATATGAATACCTATAGAAAAAAATATTTTTAAAAATTCTTTCTTCTACTTTTCAAAATTTCTAAGTGTGAAACAAATACCTAAATGTTTAGTGAAAAACCTACATTCATAAGAAATAAAAATTAAATATATTAAAAATTATACATTTTGGAAAGCTAATAATAAGGGTTAAATACTTACAAAAAAAACTTCTAAATGAATTCATTTGATCCCCCAAAAGCTAATGTAAAAATGATTTTATGTCAACATTTTGATGGCTGCAGAGGAGGCCCCATTACATGTAAGATTTAAGAGTAGAGAGTATATATCAAACATAGTTTTATCTAAGAGACTTTGATCTAGCCCGCTTTAATTAATTCTTTCAAATGGGACCTCTAGAGGCTTAAATCATTATATTTTCTTAAAAATGTGTGATTTCAGCAAAAATTAAGATATGCAAAAGAGTGTAATCCAGTATTGTGGTATCACCCCCCTCTATCCCTCCCACATTGCCTCTCTCTATTTCTACCTCTCCCTTTATCTCACTCATACTCTCCCTTTTCAGCATTTTCTCCCTCTCTCTACCTACCTATGCCTTTATCCCTCCCACCTTACCTCTACTTCTAGGGTAAAAGCACAAATCTATATCACGCTTTAAAAAGAAAATGACAAACACAATAAAAATTATTCAACTTCAACCTTACAAAAGTGGCATTTCTATTTTTAATTTAAAAATTATATAAATTGATGAAATGTAGAAATATTTAAAAAGTTTATGTCTATTTTTTTTAAAAGATATTGTTTTTTATATTTAAAGGTAGATTTTTATTATTGAAAATTTTAGATATATAAGGGGCCTAATTAGCTTTGCCAAAAAATGAAAACCATTTTTTTTTTCAAAAAAATAAAGGTGTATGGTGCCTAGCTCCTTTCTACATCTCATTTCTAGATCTAACTTCATACTTTGTATTTGAGTTCCACATCTTTCTATTTATGTTGATTCTTGTCAATTTCCTAGCACTTTACCTAGTTCTTACATAGTTTCCTATCTTCATCATATCTAATCATATCAATTTAAAAAGATAACAATCAGTCATAGTGTCCAACTTTCCTAAGGGAATTAAGTTTAAACTGAATGTTTGTTCTCTAATGAATGAAGGGATTGAAAATGATTCCTAGTATGCATGTTTAGACTAGTGAACACAAATCTCTCATTTTCAAGACTAAAAATTCCATAAGTTTAATGCAACATGGTCATGGGTAAATGAATAATAATCACATTAATAATGATCTTTAATGTTCCACATCATATGTTTTCTATATGACTAAAAACTTCCTTATTGCATCCCTTACACAGGTGCATAGTTTAGCTACATAACTTTGAACATACACCATTATGTTGATTTCATCTATGAATTCTTAACTTAGATTTTGGACCTTTACAAAACTTCACACTTTAAAAACTTAGGCTTTGTTGGAATAATAGAAGGGTGTGTACTGAGAGGGGAGGGGTGAATCAATACCCCTTAAAAAATTTATACTTTAAGCCTTAGTAATCATTGCTTGCATAACTGACCATGTAGCTTTTCTACTTCATGCATGAAATATCATAATATAAATGTAAGTGCATGTAAGCAAACATAAAAACTTCATGAAACTCATTTACACATGACACAAGAATTGATAACGCTGAAAACCCTTGTTAGAAGGTAAAAACTACGATGGGGATGAAACCCACAAAGCTTCACTATTTGCAGAATGAAAGGTGTCGGTTAAGGCTACAAGTTGTGATCACTTCTGATGATCTTACCCTGTTAGGAGTAACATGTTAGACTTGTTAAGTCTACTTGGTTAAGACATTTCAGAAACACAATGTATGTGCACTCGGTTAAGATATTTACAATAAGACTGTTAAGTCCACCTTCTTGAAGGGTTTCTTTTGTTTGCTACAATTGTTAGAGTAGAAAAAATATAATTGACCTGATAGCTTGCAATCTTGAATTGTTGATTACAGATCCATTAAGTTCACAAAATTTGTATATCACCTATTGTGATGAATAATACCTTTGTTCTTCTCAGTAGCCTTGAATGTAGTTCTTCATAACTGAATTATTCTTTATTTGTTCTTCTGCATGAAAACCTATGTCTGATCCATAGATGTCCTTGGCGGCTATAATCATAATTTTCTTGATTAATTACTACATCTATTTATACAAGATTATGACCTAATTAGGTTTCACACTTTTCTTGATAACTTTAATGATCAAAGGTTTACAATTTTACCTTGATCTCCTAGTTTGCATGAATACAATTAGTTAAACTAATTAAATCCACAATTGTCATTTTTCTTGATCCACAAAGAATGGTTTTCTAGCTAAGCAAAAAACTAATTTAAAGACTAAAGTGTTTTAGCTGACGTGTAGCTCAGATCCACTTTTATTGGGAATAAAACTATCTCTCGGTAGATTGGTGCTCGGTATACTCTGTAGATTGGTACTCAGTATGCTCTAATGGTTCTTATGTTTTCTTCCAGTTTTTTCAGCAGTAGCTCTGCTAAGTCTAATTGCACTCCTCTCTTTACAATTTTGTATGCAGTGTCAACTGCTCCACAAGCAATGTTGTTCAATCTTCTGGCTTGAAATATCTTATATCCAACCACATATGCATCGAACTTTAATTTAGGGTCGGTGATTGAATTCACTTTCAGACCTCTGTCGTCCCATTCGGCTATAGTTGCCTTTTCAATCTTGGGGTGACTCGGGTGCCTTAGGGATTTTGTCTTCTCAGTGATTTGGTATCTATTGACTACATGAATCACATCCTTTGTGATTGCCTTAGGTTCAATGAACCACATTTAACCATCATGCACTCGGTTGAGCACAATGTGAATCCATTCAGTCTTGAATTCCTTCAGGAATAGAAAGGCATTGGTTAACCCTTTCACTTTGATGTGTTTGTACTCGTCTTGTAGGTTTCCATTCCTACATAGCTTCTTATAAGCTTCTGCAAGCTCAATGTCTCTGATCTCTGCAATATTGTAGTGAATGTATGCTCGGACGTCTTTGACCAGCAAAACCCTAGGAGGGATACTTGAGAATGCTCTGTTGTCGTCAAGTTGAGAAGCAACCTCAGGACAGAACTTGTAGTTTGGTTCTTCACATGTCGAGTTCTTGATAAGATAAACCCTTTTATCCTTTCTCATCTTGATTTTTGCGGTTCAGGAAGTGGATGCCATTGTTCGTTAAAATTAGGGCTTGCTCGCAAATGAGCTGTGAGCTCGGTAAGTCTTGGTATTTACTGGATGATCGCGGTGAGTGCTTAAAATCTATTGGAGTTTCTTTGGAATCATTGTAAATCGCTCTACAATATGATCGTTGTCAATTTCTCTTCTCGCTCTATAATCTATTCGTAAAAGCTAGGTGAACGAATGAGCTCTTGTTTACCCTTTTTATAGAAAAATATGACCTAAGTGATGCATTAAATGCTTCACCTATTACTCAGTCAACAAAGTGTAGACACTCAGTTAACACACCAAAGACTTCACCTCGGTGAGTATTCAATACTCAGTACAAGGTGTCAACTCTATTATCTCCCACATGTTTACCGACGATGCACGGTATATAGTGTCAACTCGGTTATCTTTCATATGTTCATCGACATGTAGTTTATGTTCGGTTTATATTAACTGACCAGACTAGATTCACAATATATAACATGAAATACCATAGTGCATCCTTATTCATGCTAATTTTGGCATATTCACAATGAATATAGGAACTTATGTAAAATACAACTTTGTAGAGTGCAGTTCCATACTTACTTGTATTGCTTAGGTGGGGGTGGTGGAATTACCTAAGCCATTAGATGAGGTGTCACCAACTGTATTTCTTGGTCCAACATTATCATTGTTTGAAGCTTTCCTCCACATTTGATTTCTCATTCTCTTGATGTCTTCAATAGTATTTCCATTTGCAAAGTACTTGACTCTGTCACCCAGTCTCTATTGTCCTTGCTTAAGTGACTAACCTTATGACAGTGTAAGCATGACATTCTAGAGTTAATCCAGTTTCTAGATCTTCTTATCCATTTCCTCATACAGTTAGCAGTTATATGTCCATATCTACCACATGCTGTGAAATTTACCCAAGTTTTGTAATCCCAAACATATGAATTACCGACTCTTCTCGGTTGATATGAAATTTCTTGTTCTTTGGGTTTCCAGACTTGCTTCATCCTTTTTCTACATTCATGAGATGTGTGGCCATGTATGTTGCAAGTAGAAAAGTTTTTTTCCATGTAAGATTTCTTCTTTGGTTTGTTTTCTTATATCTGCATTCATGTGCTTTGTGTCCATGCTTGTTACAGTTATTACAATTACTTATGAATGTAGAAGTAGTTTCAAGAATACCTTTTGTTTTTCTCTTGCAAACATTTGATGTGTGGCCTAGTTTTCCATAGTGATTGCATGAATGCTTCTTTGGTCTTGGATGTGTGTAGACATTCCTTTGATCTACTTGGTTTTATGATTCTTCGTGCTTGGTATACCCTAAACCGGTATTATTGTTGATTCTTCTTTGTCCATTCAGAAACTTGTCCATTCTTTTTGTATTGTCTTCAACTTTCTTAATCGTATCATTATGTTGTTGTTGAATCTTTTCTTCATGCTTCAGTTTCTCATTTTTTTCTTTTAGTTCACCAATAACTTCCAATTTTCCATTAAGTTCTATGTTCACTTGGTTGGCCTCATGACTCATAAGAACTATTTGATTGGTGATTTCAATGTGATGTTCAGTAAGTCTTTATATCTCAGATTCTTTCTCTTGTAACTTTTCAGTAATATTTATCATGTCATCAATAGCTAAATTTCTTTCTTATTCAGCTTGTCTTGCATTATTCATAACATCAATCATTCTTACCACCTGTGTCTCTTGACCGATCTGCAGTACCTTCACTTGTTTAGTCAGATATTGATTGATTTCATTTAGATTTGTAATGCTTCCTTCAGATGTGTCAGATGTATTACTAGATCCAGATCCAGATGAATCAAATAAATCGGGTATCTCTTCTTCATGATAGTCAGTTTCATTGTAGCGAGATGTCATGACTTTTCTTTAAGCCAATAGTTCTTTCATCTTGTTTCTTGCTTCTTCGTATTGCTCAAAGAAAATTTGTATCTGCAACTTCTAATTCTCAATATTTTTATCAAGCTTATACCTTTCAATGTATGATCTCTTCTCTCAAGTGATTTAAACGTTTCCAAATAAGAGATCTAGCTCTGATACCAGTTGTTGGAATAATGGAAGGGTGTGTACTGAGAGGGGAGGGGTGAATCAGTACCCTTAAAAACTTTTATACTTTAAGCCTTAGTAATCATTGCTTGCATAACCAACCATATAGCTTCTCTACTTCATGCATGAAATATCATAACATAAATGTAAGTGTATGTAAAAAAACATAGAAATATTCATGAAACTCATTTACACATGACACAAGAATTGATTACGCAGAAAACCCTTGTTAGAAGGTTAAAACTGTGGTGGGAATGAAAAACACAAAGCTTCACTATTTGTAGAATGAAATGTGTCAGTTAAGGCTACAACTTGTGATCTGATGATCTTACCCTCTTAGGAGTAAAATGTTAGACTTTTTAAGTCTACTTAGTTAAGAGATTTCAGCAACACAATGTATGTGTGTACTCAGTTAAGAGATATACACTAAGGTTGTTAAGTCCACCTTCTTGAAGGATTTATTTTGTTTGCTACAATTGTTAGAGAGTAGAAAAAAATATAATTGACATGATAGCTTGCAATCTTGAATTGTTGATTGCAGATCCATTAAGTTCAAAAAATTTGTGTCACTTATTGTGATGAATAATACCTCTATTCTGCTCGGTATCCTTGAGTGTAGTTCTTCATAACTAAATTCTTCTTTATCTGTTCTTCTTCAAGAAAAACTCGGTTTGATTCATAGATGTTCTTAGTGGCTACAATCATCATTTTCTTGATTGATTACTACATCTATTTATACAAGATTATGACCTAATTAGGTTTCATGCTTTCTTGATAACTCTAATGATCAAAGGTTTACAACTTGACCTTGATCTCCTAGTTTTCATGAATACAAATAGTTAAACTAATTAAATCCACAATTGTCATTATTCTTGATCCACAAAGAACGGTTTTCCAACTATTCAAAAAACTAATTCAAAGACTAAAGTGCTTTAGCTGACATGTAGCTCAGATCCGCTTTTCTCAGGAATAAAATTATCATTCGGTAGACTGGTGCTCGGTATACTTTGTAGACTATGCTCGGTGATGTCTCTGTCATTACTCTGCTAAGTTTACTCTGTAGACATATTATGCTCGGTTTACTCTATGATCTAGTGTGCTTGGTTTACACTGAGAACTGTCTTCCTTGGGTTACACTGTAAACTGTCTGTCGGTGTACACAGTGACGGACGGTCCAAAAATTGTTTCCTTGTATACTAATGAAAACTTCTAATCCTTTAAGGATTATCAGGCTTGTATTTATAGGAATGATAGTGGGAAAGATGGTGGTCAATAAACTTCATATGGGTATTCGATTTGGCCAATAAAATTAAAAGTTACAGTAAAATTAATAACGGGGAAATTTCACAAGGGGAATAATAAAATAGAAAAATTATATATTTTAACCCTAAAGAAAAATATTAGACACACTAGGTGAGAATGTTGCAATTATTAGGAACTGAGAGGGGGGTGAATAAGTCCAAACAGGTAATAAACAAATTCAACCCCTAGTCTAAATAACTATTGAATTACTTTCCAAACAAAAAAGCATATAATTGATGCAAATACATAAAAGAAAGTAACATCAAGCATCCACAAATTCATCACACAAGACACAAATATTTTATGGTGGAAACCCTTGGTTAGATGAATAAAATGATGGTGGGGATGACACCCACAAACCCACTACTGCAGAAAAAGAGTTTTCCATGTTAGGAGCTACAAATACCCTTTCTGAGGATTCACTCTGTTTGGAGTGACTAGTACACTGTTAGGAGTACAATAAGATAATTTATGATCTACCTCGCTGGAGGATTTCAAACCGCAATGAAGAAGTTACCCCGTTAAAGGATTTACAAAAATAATTTGTTAGAGTTCACCTGGTTAAGGGATTTTTCTTGCTACAACTATTAGGGAACGACAAGATTAGTGATCTAGATGTAGCACTGATCATTGGTTAGATCCAATTTGTTCTTTGTATTTTATAACTTCTCTCTACTCTTTGTCTATCATCTTTCTAATCGCAACCTCAAATTAAAATCACAAAACCCTAATCGCATCACCCACAACAACTTCTACAACTCTTACTTATCAATATGAGCAGTTCTCAATATATATGCAACTTGCACCGATATCAAACACACCAAAAATGATCTTCAAATACTTTCTCATGAAAGCACCACATTCCAAAGTGATTATTGCAATGAATAAAATGATTTATCATGACCGCGTTAGATCAGGATAAGAACTGCAAGTTATATCTCCAATTTAGTCAAACATGTTTTGCCTTCTCTAATGTAACACCTCAAATCCACCTTAATGTTTGCATCGATCACATAAATGCCAAAAATTTGAATTTGTAACCTGTATTCCACATCATCATATCATTAGAAATGATTGCACATGTTGCACCACTCACCGATCTGTGACTTACAAACTATTCCTCAAGAACTCTTGAGTACTACCTATCTTAATGTCTGTGACAACAAAAACTCTTTCACCGATCAACCAAATCAGTTGTGGTTGGAACCACACTACAATATAAGCATGTTGTTGTTGTACAAGTGACCGCTCCTCATAATTCTACTTCTACCATGATCACCACCAAAGTTACGTTCTTACTATCTACCAATCTTCTGGACTTAGCCAATTCTCTGCATTACCCTTTTACTGATTGTGTTTTCACTTCACATGTTGTATTTCATGATTGTACTCACTTCGTTGCCATCAATAACAACCAAATAAGTGATTCCTTATGACTGCACCTCAAAATCCATCACAATACCAACAATCTCCCCCTTTGGCATTGATGGAAAACACATGCTAACTGCTTACAATCGTGCAATCATAATCTCAATACTAGAAGATCAGAGTAAAAGAATGTATACCAACTTATAACTCCCTATTGGTATATACCATAGACTAATGCTCCCAATAATTCCTATACATATACTCCCCCTTTGACAATAATGCCAAAGGTACAAAAACTAAAATATATGTACACTTAAAATAAATCTTTCTTACATCCTGTCAAAGATCACCTTGAAGTTTATATTTGTCGAATCCAAGGATGTTTCCCATGCCTTCTACAAGTATCCCATAGAAATGATTTTCTCAATTAAACTAGAAGAAATCTCTTCCATGCTATCTAGAGTGCTCATGTCTGGTAAGGCAAGTATGTCTTCTGCTTTATTCACATTTAGCTGGATGACCTCTACTATAGTTGATAAGGATGATTTAAGTTCCAGTAGGGTAAGCATTCTATTCTCTTACTCACTATGAATCTGCTTGACCTTGTGCGATATGCTCTTGACCTGGCTATTATAAGTAGTGAGTGAGCTTGACATAGGATCAAGATGACTACTTAGGTTCTCTAGCTCCTTCTGAGCTTCCACTTTGCTTTGTTCAAAACCTTGAACAAAATCATAATACCTAGATACTTTGATAAACAATTGAACTACCTCAGTCAATGTAAACTTAACTGCCTTTATCAAATCTAACAATTTTATCTGATCAGCAGTAGTATTCTCCATCATCTTACCTATCATCTTATTCTCTAAGTTCTCCTCTGCAAGCTTTATAGCTTATGTCTGCAAATCTAGGCCTTGATCTACAATTGCCTTGATAAGAGTATCCATCTTATATATAGGAGAATCGTCTTCATCATACTCTACCTCAGGTACTAATTCGGATAGAATGTCTCTAGCTCGCCTTAATAATCTTGTCTTCTTCTTCTTACATCTCAGCCTATCTCTTACAACCTTTTTCTTCAATTGTTCTAAGAATTTTATCAATTCCTTAGGTTTCAACTTAGATATATTAACTGTTGTGGTC
The DNA here is from genome assembly GCA_018584345.1 of Thuja plicata. NCBI lineage: Eukaryota > Viridiplantae > Streptophyta > Pinopsida > Cupressales > Cupressaceae > Thuja > Thuja plicata. Next base: position 3,623,950 of record MU227225.1, read on the forward strand.
AGTGTTTCTTCTTCTTCAACTTCCTCTTCTCCAACAACCACCATTTTCTATCTCTTCTTTACACTTGTCTCTCCAAGACTTAGTTTGCTTTTAGTCTCAAATTCTTCTTCAGCCTATTTCAGAATAATCTATTGTTGACTATCTACTACTTTCTCCTCTTCCTTCTCAGAAATCAACTCCTTTATATGCTCCATAAGAGATGGTGAGGATGACTCCTCTTTACCTGTAATGTGTACAATTTCAATCTCATCTCCACCTATTTTTGATAGATCGGTATGTTGTACTTCAATGCTCTACACCAGGTTAGGGATATCAAGAACAACATTCCCAATTAACTGATCTACAGAAAATGTGTCATCTACCCACATAGGTTCATTGGATTCTGCATGAAATTTCTCTTCATCTACTACTACCTCCTTTATCTTCAATAGCTTCTTCCAAGTCTCAATAGTCTCAATATGGACATCTTGAGTGTCATCAATTAGAAGTCTAGTTGCTCTGCTCTTTATTTTGAATTTATGCTTGTGAGCATCAATCATTATCTTAGCATCTTAAGCACATAGTTCAGGTTGCACTTGGATTAGTGCTCTTTCCATAATCTCTTTGTCCAACTGCAATGCAACGCTCCATTTAGCACCAATAAGATGATATAGTTCATTTGGAATACAAGAGTGGATCTCTAAAGGTGTTCTGAAAAATTTGTGAAAATAATACAGAATTGCATCCTCTAACTTCTTCTTGTCTTCATCACTACCCAAAGTGTATATTCTGACAATTGTAGCTCGTCTACCATTATCCATAATACTTTTTTCAATATCATCAATAGAAGGGACCTTCTTTGTCTCACCACTCTTTTTTAGTTCAGAGGCATCCTAGTCTAATTCTTTTGTTTTGTCGTCTTGTTTGGATTTTGTTAGTTCAGTGATCAAATGAGTTGGCAAAGTTATCAATGTACATTTCAATCCATGTGCATGAAATCCTCTAACCCTGTAAATCATTATCTTTGAAATCTTGTGTGGTACGTCCATCCATATGAACTTATCATGCACTCTTCTTATGACATAGTGAATCCAATCGGGGTGGAATTCAGTGGTAATATCTACTGCATAAGTTAAACCATTTTTTTGTAGATGTTTATGCTCATCTTTCAGCATGCCATTGATGCACATACTCTTGTATTCTTTCTTGGTAACTTCATATCCTAGTTATTCAATTTTGCAATGGATATAGGACTAAACATCTTCAATCAATATCACTCCTTGAGGGATAGTGGATAGGACACCTGACATATCAATATCGATCGCTTTGATTCGATGCAGTTTGAATACGTGTCGAGGCTCCTCAGTGATGTTAACCAAAACTAGAGTATCAACGTTCTTTTTCACTATGATCAACTGCAACTGCAAAAATCTAACAACAGACTAAATAGATAATTTGCAATACACTAGTTAGGGCTTCACGAAAACTTGATACGATTTAGCTCGAAATCTTAATCGCAAAGTAACCGTTGCACACTATAGTTCAATATAGCTCTTGAATGCTTGAATGAAAGTAAAGGTGTGAAATGAAGTTACTTTCCCTCTATTTGTTGTTAGAGAAATAGGCATTGCATACTTCAACAATAGGAATAGTTTCATGTCATTAGTTGACACGTATCCACCGGTTGGTACTCAACCAATAGGAATAACCACTATGAATAGATACTAACCATGAAAGCTCAGTGTGGTCTACACACAATCACAAAAATTGACGCAAGGAGGGCATGGAGATGGGGCCAAGGGCTCCCCAACTACCAAGCCAGCTTGCAGAAACAAAGTGGAAGCAACAACACATAGAGTGAGAGAAGAAACAACATGAATCCTTTCTATTAATTGATCAAACTCATTACATGTCGGGTTGTAAGGCCTTCCTGGTTTCAACCAAATACAATCAATGAATTACAAAATAGTCTTCATACATGCGAGGTCATAGACCTGTCTTCTAGATTATTCAATATTCAATCTTCTATCCTTCTAAAAACTATTGCCCTAAACTAAGAACAATGAAACAAATATATACAAGGGTCCACCAAAGAGGTTAGCACTCAAATCCATCAGAGAGACCCATATTTAGGTATACACATATCCCAATAAGAGACCCCACACTAACTCAGCAACAGAAATTAAATGTAGAAGTCAGCCAGATCAGGATAAACATCTCGGGAAGATAATCACCAAAAATTAGCAACCATCGGTAAGGACATACCCGAGCATTAGACAACCCATTGGTAAAAGCATGCCTGAGCATTAGAAAACCCATCGATAAAGAGATCACTGAGACATGTCCATAAAGCAAGAACCCGAGCAACAAAAGACAAACTACAAAGTAAAAGTAAACATCTTTTTTTTTTGGTTGAGCAAGATTGCTAAGGGCCCAAGATGCTCCTGCATCAGACACCTGGGGTTAATAGAAATGATTCCCTGAATCATGTATCAAGTCTAGCCTGAAATGAGTCCAACTAAGATTGAGAAATCCAAGATGAGTCTTCAATTGATATGTTCTTCCACTTCACCAGATACTCCATGTATTCCTTTCCTCTTGTACTTCTGGCAACTCTTTGTTTCAAGATTTGTTCAACTTCCTCTATCTACTTTTTAGGATAATCACTCGGTATTGTCACTTCTTCATCAGGTTCATGATGTTCATACAAGTCTGAAATATTGAATATAGGTGATATATCCATGTCATCAGGTAATTCAACTTCATAAGCATTTCCACTGTCAAATCTTCTCAGTATTCTGTAAGGACCAAATTTATTCATCTTCAATTTACCATACGTTCCAATAGGAATTCTTCCCTTCTTCAGATGAACTATTACTACATCACAAACTTCAAAGGTTTTATGTCTTATTGATCTATCTGCACTATCCTTGTATTTCTGATTACTTTTATCCAGCTTCTATTTTACATCTTCATGCAATGTCTTCATAAATTCTTCAAATTCCACTGCTTCAACACTCCTTTTCTCCTCTCCAACAATATCTCTCAAATTTGATATACCTCTCAGTTGTGTGCCATGAACAATCTCAAAAGATTTCTTTCTAGTACTTCTATTCACTGAACTATTGTATGCGAACTCTTCTTGTGCCAACATCAAATCCCAATTACTTGGTGTGCCTCCAACTAGGCATCTCAACAAATTACACAAACTTCGGTTTACAACCTTTGTTTGTCCATCAATCTGTGGATGAAACGTAGAACTATATTTCAACTCAGTATCCAACTTCCTCTAAAGTGTTCTCCAAAAATAGCTTACAAATTTACTGTCTCTATCAGAGATGATACTCCTCGATAATCCATGCAATTTGACAATCTCCTTAAAGAAAAGATATGCTATATGTACTACATCTGATGTTTTCCTACATGGTATGAAATGTGTCATCTTAGAAAATCTATCCACAATAACAAATATGGAATCATTACCTCTTGTTGTCCTCGGTAAGCCAAGAACAAAATATATGCTGATATCTCTCCAAGGTTTCTTGGGAACAGTAATCGGTGTATACAAACCAGTATTTTGACTTCCTCCTTTTCCAGCATGACAAACTCCACAGCTTTTCACAAATTTCTGAACATCTTTATATAACTAAGGCTAAAAATACCTTTCCTTAAGCAAACTCAATGTTTTATAATGCCAAAATGTCCAGTCAATCCACTACTATGTTTCTCCTTAATCAAATTAGTCTTCATTGATCCTCTCGGTATACACAACTGAATACCTTTGAACAACATATCTTCATGAATGAAATAATCTTCATACTTGCTTGATTGATTTGAATTAGGTGCTCTGCACCCTCTCCACTGCTCAGAAAAATCAGGATCACTTTCATACAAATGCTTCATATCATCAAAACAAAAAACCTCAATTCTCATTTCAATAAACAAAGATCGTCTTCTACTCAATGCATCAGCAACTCTATTAGAAACTCCACTCTTGTGCTTAGTCACAAATGTGAAACTCTACAAATACTCTACCCATTTCATATGTCTTTGATTCAACTTATTTTTACCAAACAAATATTGTAAAGCCTTATGATCAGTATACACAAATTCATTTGGCATCAAGTAATGTCTCCATTTCTTCATAGCTTGAACAATAGCATAGAACTCTTGATCATAGATAGAATATTTCCCCTAAGCATCATTCAAATTTTAACTAAAGAAAGCAACAGGTTTACCTTCTTGAGTCAATACAACTCCAATTGCACTTCCACTTGCATCACATTCAACTTGGAATACCTTATTGAAATCAGGTAAGGCTAACACAGGTAATTCAGCAACCTTCAGTTTTAAAGTCTCAAAACTCTTATCAGCTCCATGTATCCATTTGAATTCTCTTTTGTCACCTCTCATTTTCTCAGTCATAGCATTACAAATAGAACTGAAGTTTCTGATAAACTTTCTGTAAAAACACGCCAATCGATGAAATGATCTTACCTCAGTGACATTCTCAGGTGTAGGCCAATTTAGTATAGCTTAAACCTTCTCATGATCCATCTTCAAACCATCAGCTAAAATCACAAAACCCAAATACACAAGCTCTTCTTTCATGAAGGAACACTTTTTCAGATTTATCAACAACTTTTCTTCTTTCAATCTCTATAACACTTGTCTTATATGTATCAAATGCTCTTCTCTAGTCTTACTGAATATCAGAATATCATCCAAATATACAATCACACATTTATTCAAAAACTTCTACAAAATTTCATTCATTGGCCTCATAAATGTACTCGGTGCATTAGTTAAACCAAAAGGCATAACCAACCACTCATACAAACCTTCCTTTCTCTTGAAAGCAGTCTTCCATTCATCACCTTCTCTGATTCTAATCTGATGATACCCACTCTTCAAATAAATTTTGGTAAAATACCTTGCTCCACTCAAACAATCCATTATGTCATCCATTCTCGGTATAGGAAACCTATACTTCACTGTGATCTTATTGATTGCTCTTGAATCAATGCATATTCGTCATTCTCCATTCTTTTTAGGTGCCAAAACAGCTGGTACTGCACATGGACTCAAACTTTCTCAGATCAAACCTTTGTTCAACAATTCATGAACTTGTCGGTTAAGCTCTTCATTCTCGGTCGGTGTTAACCGATGTGGTGCTTTGTTCGGTAAACTAGCTCCAGGAATTAGATCCATACAATGACTAATGTCTCTTATTGGTAGCAAACCATCAGGTACGTTATCTTAAATGATCTTCTTGTACTCAGTGAGTAACTCAACTTCTGCAGGAATTTCATCTTTTGTATTCTTACTCAGTTTGTTAGGAATCAAAGCATAACAAACATCATTTCTTTTCAAATCCTTAACAAACTATCTACCATCCATCAAAAAAAATTTCACAGATGTACATATCTGGTGCAGAGCACCCTAGGGTTTTAGCTCCGAAACCCTAGCAGGTTTAACAAAGGTGGTCCGGGAGCAGATCACAATGAATGATGAAGTTTTGTTTGGCTAGCAGTTTCTGTTATTCTCCTAAACCCGAACAGTTCTTAACTCTTAGCGCAAGACATTTGGCTATCACAAAGTCGCAAGATGATCGGCGGTTAACATGAAACAGTTTGCAATGACACAACAATGGCTTATCGCAAAGTCGCAGGATGATCGACGGTTAACATGAAACAGTCTGCGATGACACGACAAGGGCTTATCGCACAGTCGGCATATGATCAGAGGTTAGCAGGAAACAGTTTGCGATGACGCGACAATGGCTTATCGCACAGTCGACAGATGATCGGCGGTTAGCAGGAAACAGTTTGCGATGACGCGACAATGGCTTATCGCACAGTCGGCAGATGCATGGCGGTTAGTTTGAAACTGGTGCGACAACGCAACGACAGTGTATCGCCAAGTCGCAAGGTGTTCGGCAGTTAAGTTAATAAGTATGGTGACAATGTGATGACAGTGTATCGCCAAGTCGCAGGATAACAGGCGGTTAAGACAATGAGTGTTGCGGTGACGCGACAACAGTGTATCGCCAAGTCGCAGGATAACAGGCGGTTAAGACAATGAGTGTTGCGGTGACGCAACAACAGTGTATCACCAAGTTGCAAGATAACAGGCAGTTAGTTAAAAAGTGTTGCGGTGACGCGACAACAGTGTATCACAAGGTCGCAGGATAACAGGCGGTGAAGTCTATCAGTGTTGCGATAATGCGACAACAACGTAGCGCAAGATCGGTATGAATGGCTATTGGGACTCGCAACATTGCGACTAACAGTCAGACGGAGGAAAATGATGTCCACGTCTACGACCATGCTGAGAAAGATCTTGATGACAGTTGCAGGAGGAAGACGAAGAGCCGAGGCAGTTAGAATCCTCAGACGGACAGGTAACCTAGAAACGGTTACAAATCAAGAAGAGGCCAAATATATAATCGAGGAAGGAACCATTTTAGAGAGGTTGGAGAAATTGGAGACTTAGTAGACTAGCACAGAAGATTTCAGTTTACATTGTAATTCTCAAGTTTTCAATAAAGGATAGTTCCCTGTGTGTGTGCTTCTGTTGTGTACAGACTTCTGTAGAGTAGGATTTTGAATTCAGTTAAGCACCATGGATGCTTTTTGGCTCTTATAATCCGTCCTATGGAGTGTGACCGTCAAAAAGCATCCCTCATGTATTTTTATTATGTTTTTGTGTTTGGGATTGAGAAGAGGCTAGTCAGAATTGTAGACAAGTCCTAGGTGAGCTAAATGGTCCGGCTAGAGAACTTGTAGGAGAGAGAGATAGAAGAAGAGAGGTGCATGACTGACTGTATTCAGTCATGGAGAGAAAGATAAGGTAAGGAGTGAACTTTTCAGTGGGTAGGTAACCTAGGAGAGAGGGAGTATAGAACTCCTTCTAGTTAGGGTCTGTGAGAAACCCTAAGAGACTCAAGTGTGATTCTAGAGGATCCTGAAGTGAATAGGGTCCAAAGTGAGATTCCTAAGGGAGAGTAGGAGTCTAGAGGAGAAAGGTGACCTCCCCATCAGATTGGTATCAAAGCCCAGTTAAATATTTGGGTTTGAAATTTGTAGATGTTTCAAAGTACTGAGGAATCAGTAGGAGAATCAGTCATGGTGACAAATGTAGAGTTGGCTAAAGAGGTGAATGAGCAGAAGGAGAGAAATAGACTCCTTGAGG
>MU227225.1:3634565-3645457 GCA_018584345.1 Thuja plicata
CTGGTTATGATAGCATTTTTGTTGTAGTAGACAGGTTCAGCAAAATGAGTCATTTTATGCCTTGTAAGACCACAAATGATGCCAGTCATATTGCTCACTTATTTTTCAAGGAAATAGTTAGAATTCAAGGTTTGCCAGTAAGCATAGTGTCCGATAGAGATGTGAAATTCATGGGTCATTTATGGAAGACCTTATGGAGAAGATTGGGAACTAATTTGTCCCACAGTTCTGCCTACCATCCTCAAACAGATGGTCAGATAGAAGTTATCAACAAAGTGTTGGGAAACTTGCTTAGATGCTTAACAAAGGAGTATGGACAAGCCTGGGATCAAGTATTACCACAGGCAGAATTTGCTTATAATGATAGTGTTAACAGAACTACAGGGAAAAGCCCATTTCAGATTGTATATGGGATGCATCCACGTGGAGTTTGTGAACTCAGAAATTACAAGGACAGGGAGTGATAAGTGGACATGCTGATGACTTTGCACAGTCTATGAAGGAGATACATGATCAGGTGAAGAGGAATCTGATTGAGGAAAATCAAAGATTAAAAGAGAAGGTAGATGAAGGAAGGAGAGAAGTCCAATTTCAAATGAGAGATTTGGTAATGGTACATCTGAACAAAGCCAGATTATAGAAGGGGATTCCTACTAAGCTGCAAATGAGGAGAATAGGTCCCTGCAAGATATTGGAGAAATATGGGCAGAATGCCTATAAAATTGATTTACCTAACAATTTGGATATGTCACCTGTTTTTAATGTGCAGGATCTTATTCCATACAGAGGACCAGTGATGCCTGATACTACTCAAAAGATGGAAGTAGGAAAAGATGTTCAAGATATACGGGTGAAAACTAAGTCCAAGTTGCAAGCAGAGAAAATCCTGGATTCACGAGTTTAGAAGACAACTCGACGAAGGGTATACCGAGAATACCTTGTCAAATGGTTAGGGTTACCAGAAGCATAAGCGACATGGATGGACGAAGAAGACTGCAGAAAACAAAGAATTAGTTCGGCATTGTTGCCGACTAATTCAAACTGAATTTTTTTTTCTTCTTAGAGGGGGGGAGTATGGTGCAGAGCACCCTAGGGTTTTAGCTCCGAAACCCTAGCAGGTTTAACAGAGGTGGTCCGGGAGCAGATCACAGTGAACGATGAATTTTTGTTTGGCTAGCAGTTTCTGTTATTCTCCTAAACCCAAACAGTTCTTAACTCTTGGCGCAAGAGTGGGCCAGTGACATTTGGCTATCACAAAGTCGTAGGATGATCGGTGGTTAACATTAAACAGTCTGCGATGACACGGCAATGGCTTATCGCAAAGTCGCAGGATGATTGGCGGTTAACATGAAACAGTCTGCGATGACACGACAAGGGCTTATCGCACAGTCGGCAGATGATCGGCAGTTAGCAGGAAACAGTTTGCGATGACGCGACAATGGCTTATCGCACAGTCGACAGATGATCGGCGGTTAGCAGGAAACAGTTTGTGATGACGCGACAATGGCTTATCGCACAGTCGGCAGATGCACGGTGGTTAGTTTGAAACTGGTGCGACAACGCGACGACAGTGTATCGCCAAGTCGCAAGGTGTTCAGTAGTTAAGTTAATAAGTATGGCGACAATGTGATGACAGTGTATCGCCAAGTCGCAGGATAACAGGCGGTTAAGACAATGAGTGTTGCGGTGACGCGACAACAGTGTATCGCCAAGTCACAAGATAACAGGCGGTTAAGACAATGAGTGTTGCGGTGACGCGACAATAGTGTATCGCCAAGTCGCAGGATAACAGGCAGTTAGTTAAAAAGTGTTGCAGTGACGCGACAACAGTGTATCACAAGGTCGCAGGATAACAGGCGGTGAAGTCTATCAGTGTTGCGATAACGCGACAACAACGTAGCGCAAGATCGGTATGAATGGCTATTGGGACTCGCGACATTGCGACTAACAGTCAGACGGAGGAAAATGATGTCCACGTCGACGACCATGCTGAGAAAGATCTTGATGACAGTTGCAGGAGGAAGACGAAGAGCCGAGGCAGTTAGAATCCTCAGACGGACAGGTAACCTAGAAACGGTTACAAATCAAGAAGAGGCCAAATATATAATCGAGGAAGGAACCATTTTAGAGAGGTTGGAGAAATTGGAGATTTAGTAGACTAGCACAGAAGATTTCAGTTTACATTGTAATTCTCAGGTTTTCAATAAAGGATAGTTCCCTGTGTGTGTGATCCTTTTGTGTACAGACTTCTGTAGAGTAGGATTTTGAATTCAGTTAAGCACCATGGATGCTTTTTGACTCTTATAATCCGTCCTGTGGAGTGTGACCGTCAAAAAGCATCCCTCATGTATTTTTATTCTGTTTTTGTGTTTGGGATTGAGAAGAGGCTAATCAGAATTGTAGACAAGTCCTAGGCGAGCTAAATGGTCCGGCTAGAGAACTTGTAGGAGAGAGAGATAGAAGAAGAGAGGTGCACGACTGACTGTATTCAGTCATTAAGAGCAAGATAAGGTAAGGAGTGAACTTTTCGGTGGGTAGGTAACCTAGGAGAGAGGGAGTATAGAACTCCTTCTAGTTAGGGTCTATGAGAAACCCTAAGAGACTCAAGTGTGAGTCTAGAGGATCCTGAAGTGAATAGGGTCCAAAGTGAGATTCCTAAGGGAGAGTAGGAGTCTAGAGGAGAAAGGTGACCTCCCCATCAATATCTCACCAACAGATTCTTTAACCAAAGGTAACAAAACTTGTTTCTTGCCATCAACCCAAATAGAATATCTATTCAACCTTCCATCATGTATAGCATGTCTATCATACTACCAAGGTCTACGCAACAAAATATGACAACAATCCAATGGCATAATATCACATAACACCATATCATAATATTTTCCAATTTTCAAATTCACAAAACATTGTTCACTCACCATTAATGTATGCCCATCCTTGATCCATGAGATTTAATAGGGCTTCAGATGCTTCATCCTCTCCAACTATAACTTTGTGACCATTTCCTCAAATGCAAGATTCTCTGAGCTCCCACTATCAACAATCACCTTCCAAACTTTGTCTGCAACTCTACATCTAGTTTTGAACAAAATTTTCCTAACAGGATCTTGTTTATCTTTCTCACTCCATACTATCCTTTGGATCATGAGATTTCCTTCCTGTTCAGCTTCATTAGGTGACTCTTCTTCCACCAAAGAATTTATGCTACTACTGATCTTCTTTCCTGAATGTGTACATTCAAAATATTTATGTCCTTCCTCTCCACAATTGTAACAAGTTACATGGAATCCTCTTCTGCTATAACCACCTCTAGAGTAATTGTCTCTTCCTCGGTATGAACTTCCACCTTTCCATTCAGTCTTTCATTTATCTTCAGATGTGTCTAAATTGACTTGTCTGGTTCAGATCTACTATTTTCACCATGTGATCTACCTCTTCCTCTAGAGAATCTACCACCTCTGTCTCTTTGTCTTTCCTCATATCTTTTGTTCAAATTTTCCTCATCTTTTAGGGCAAATTGATATGCCTCCCTCAATGCTTTCCATCTTGATCAAACTGATCTCATCTTGTATGGCACTTCTCAAGCCATTCAGGTATCTTGCTACTCTTTCCACTTCATCTTCAACATGTCCAGATCTAATGTCCAATCTATAGAATTCCTCAGTATAGTCTTTCACAGATTTATCCTTTTGCTTCAAGCTTTGCATTCGCCTAATCAAGTTAATATGATAATCACAAGGTAGAAAATTGCCTTTCAATTTATTTACCATCTTGTCCCATACCTTGATTTTGTCTTTACCTTTCTTCTTCTAATCAAATTGCAGATGTTCCCACCATAAGGATGCATGACCTTTCAATTTTCTACTTGCAATCTTCAATTTCTTGTCCTCTGATACATTCTCATATTCAAAGTACTTTTCCATCTCAATTATCTAATCAATCAATTCATCAAAATCCAAATTTCCACTATACTCGGGAGGATTAAACTGGGGTGTGGATTTCAACTTTGTCAATGCGCTCAAGAATCTTTCATCTTCTTGGTCCATTACAAGTGCGGGTGGAGCTCGCCTTGAACCTCTTCCAATTCATCATCACTAACATCATCAAGATGTCTTCCTCTGCGCTGGTCTGTCTCAACAACTTCCAATCTAGTAGCCATCTATCTAAGCATATCAACTAGACCTGGATCTACATTTCCTCTCCCACAAACGAAATGCGGATCCAGGTCTAGTTGATATGCTTAGATAGATGGCTGCTAGATTAGAAGTTGTCGAGACAACCCAGTGTAGAGGAAGACATCTTGATGATGTTAGTAATGATAAATTGGAAGAGGTTCAAGGTAAAGCTGCACCTGCACCTGTAATGGACCAGGAAGAAGAAAGATTCCTAAGAGCATTGACAAGTTTGAAATCCATGCCCCAGTTTAATCGTCCTGAGTATAGTGGAAATTTGGATTCTGATGAATTGATTGATTGGATAACTGAGATGGAAAAGTAGTTTAAATATGAGAATGTATCAGAGGACAAGAAAGGAAAGATTGCAAGTACAAAATTGAAATGTCATGCATCCTTATGGTGGGAACATCTACAATTGGATCGGAAGAAGAAAGGTAAAGACAAAATCAAGGTATGGGACAAGATGGTAAATAAATTGAAAAGCAAGTTTCTACCTTTTGATTATCATATTAACCTAATTAGGTGAATGCAAAGCTTGAATCAGAAGGATAAATCTGTGAAAGACTATACTGAGGAATTCTATAGATTGGACATTAGATCTTGACATGTTGAAGATGAAGTGGAAAGAGTAGCAAGATACCTGAATGGTTTGAGAAGTTCCATACAAGATGAGATCAGTTTGGTCAAGATGGAAAGCATTGAGGGAGGCATATCAATTTTCCCTAAAAGATGAGGAGAAATTGAATCCCTCTACAATTGTAGGTCAGATTGCAATCTGCTACCCCACAACAATATCACCAACTAGGGTTAGGATTTACAAGAAGGAACTTAGATCTCACCAATGCTCTGATACCACCTGACACAAGGAGGGCATGGAGATGGGGCCAAGGGCTCTCCCAACTACCAAGTTAACCTGCAGAAACAATGCGGAAGCAACAACACACAGAGTGAGAGAAAAAATTGTTAGTAATAACTAAGAGGGGGGGTGAATCAGTGGCCTCAAAAATTAATCCTTAAATCAACCCTTAAAACTTAGTACCACAAAATTATACCTCTAGTTATCTTTAGTCCTATAAGATGAATGCCACCAAATACTTATATCAAATTACTACCTATCGGAATGCTTTGTAAAACCTTCTACTATATGTTTACTGATAAACAGTCTTTCTATTTACCGAAATACAATAAATAACTAGTGTATACCGATCAATCCAAATTTACTTATGTGAAATGCAAAACAATAAAGTAATGACTCATATACACATTGACACATGGATTTTTAATGTGGAAACCCTGTTAAGGGAAAAGCCACTAGGATCGGTAACCCAAATTTTCACTCTTCTGAAGTGAGCTTGGTGAAGAGCCAACCCTATTAAAGGTTACAAACACATTGTTAGGTGTGACCTTGTTAGAGGATTTAAATGAATAGTTTTTCACTTAGTATCTGGCATCTAATGCTACCATTCTTGATCAAACACTCACTTGGCTTGCCAATAGGTATCGTGCATATCTAATGCTACTTTGTATGAACAAACTTTTTGATACTCCTTAGGATGTATCTCAATTAGAAAAGACTTTTAAGTCCTACTCTGTTAAGAGACTTGATGCTTCAATGGTTAAATTGAAACAGTAAATTGATATGTTCACATATACAACTAGGATTGCATATTTTCAGATCTATTGTAAGTTCATTACTTTTCTTATCAATGTTATCAATTCAATACCTTTGCTCCACACTATTTTGCTTTGTCATATTGTATCACTATTCGTCGGTGTCTGCAGAATTTAGCTCTTTCCTCAACTTGTTTGATCAGGTCTGAATGAAGACTTTCTTCTCCTTCAGAATCTCTTAAGCGTCTATTCTCTTGTCACTCCCCTAATTCATATTGAATTAGCTTGTCTCTTATATAGACATGATTTTATCATTTCTTGGCTTTCTTGATCTTGGTGTGATCCACAATTCTCGCCAATTAGATTTAAAGAAAAACTCTGTTTTTATCTTGTAGAGATATTCTTGCCAACTGGACTAAGCAGCTTTAAATCCTTCACTTATCTATGGCTTTATCTTGTCGATTAAAACAATGATAAGTACCAGTTAAGTCTATATTTAGCTCTTGATAGCTAAGCCTTTTTTCGTTTATGAACTCTTTGTTCTGTCGGTCAATACTTCAGTTTGTTGTTGGTGACAACTGATTGTTCTGTCGGTGAGACTTCAGTTGTCTTCGGGATCTCCGTCTGTCAGGAAACACTATAATTCTATCCGTCGTGTTGTCTATCCATCGGGAAACACTGTAATTTTTTCCGTCGGGTTACACTATAACTTTGCTCGTCAATAATGTTGTGCTTTTTCTCATCGGGTAACACTGTGACTTTGCTCTTGTTGATTTATTTTGTCCATCGGTGTGCACTCCGTTGGTGTATACAGTCACTTTGTGAATACTTAACTTTTATGCATTACTAATAGCATAGCCTTTGATTCATTGGTTCTTTGAAGTCTTTAGCAGTATGACCATACAGATTATATCAAGTTGGCATCAATGACAATACAATACATTAATTGATTTAATGTCTTACATTAACTTTCTATGTCTCGATGATCATCAACTTAACATCTTTAAACATTTAATCAGTTATAGTTCATCAGAAACATCAGAAATCCTTTCTATTAATTGATCAAACTCATCACATGTCGGGTTGTAAGGCCTTCCTAGTTTTGGCCATATACAATCAATAAATTACAGAATAGTCTTCATACATGCGAGGTCATAGACCTACCTTCCAAATAATTCAATACTCAATCTTCTATCTTTCTAAAAACTACTGCCCTAAACCAAGAACAATGAAACAAATATATACAAGGGTCCACCAAAGAGGTTGGTGCAAAAATCTATAAGAGAGACCCAGATTTAGGTCCACACATATCCCAATGAGAGACCCCACATTAACTCAACAACATAAATTAAATGTAGAATTCGGCCAGATCAGGATAAACATCTCGGGAAGATAATCACCAAAAATCAGCAACTGTCGATAAGGACATACCCGAGCATCAGACAACCCATCAGTAAAAGCATGCCCGAGCATCAAAAAACCTGTCGGTAAAGAGATCACCGAGACCCGTTGGTAAAGCAAGAACCTGAGCAACAAAAGGCAAAATACAAAGCAAAGGTAAACATCTTTTTTTTTTCTTTTTTTTGGTTGAGCAGGATTGCCAAGGGCCCAAGATGCTCCTGCATCAAAAACAAAATCATAGAAACATACACCATAATGTGCATATAGATATTTACTGCACATGAATCTACGAGATTGGTAATTGGATTTGTATATAAGTGCTCCCCCTAAGAAAATAATATGCTTAGTTCACCGATGGAACCTCCACACTTCTTGAACTTATGGAGTTCTTAGTCAACTCAGAAGATTTTAGTTCACCTTTCTTCACCCATGTCTTATTCATATCACTTCTGACTTCATCAATATTGGTAATCTGTTTTCCATTCCTATCCTATGACTAATCAAGAAATTGGTTCTTAAACAGATAATCTCTAGCTCGATGACCTATCTTATGACAGACAAAACATGCCATGTCGGTTGACTTCCAAGGACCAGCATTACCTCTCATAATTCTCATTCTGCAATTTATTGTTAGGTGTCCATAGTTACCACATACTGAACATGTAGTATTGAATTGTATTTCCCATCTAACAATATTCACCGATGTGACAGCTGACCTAGGTGCATACACTCTTGACCTGCAATCTCTAGCTTTGTGTCCATATTTGTTGCATGTAAAACAATATCCATCAAAGTTACCACTGCTGGATCTACTGCTAGACCTAGATCTACACTCATATGTAGTATGACTATACTTATGACAATTATAGAAATAACCATTAAAAGAGTGAGGTTTATTCACTAGTTTTCTCCTACACACCTTTGTAGTATGACCAGGCTTTCCAAATTTATAAGAAGTAGGTTTGTTAGGTTTCTTACCTGATTTAAATGGATCTACCTTTTGATAATTTAGTGTCTCTTTAGGTTCAAATTTAGAGGACTCACAGATTTTAAATGTTCCTTCTCTTGTATATCTAAGATCGTTTGTGTCTCTGTGTCTTCCTTCGCTCTTCAGTTGTTCATCAAGCTTTTGTGTGCTTTCATTGTATTGCTTCAACTTTTGATTTCCTTCTTTCTCAGTTTTCAATTCTTTCCTTAATGTCTCATTCATCTCTCTAAGCCTTTCATTCTCAGCTATTACTTGTAGATTCTCTACAGCAGTATCCTACATTTGACTCTGATATAAAGAAAATTCTTGTCTTAGGTTAACAAGCTCTTGATCTTTTTCTTTTAGGGCATCATCAACAATTTTCTTGGCAGCTTCTGCAGTCTTCTTTGCAACTTCAATCCTAGAGAGAGAGAGAGGGACGGAGGGACGGAGGGAGGAGGAGCTTGCAAAAGGATATAGAAAGAGAGTCTAGAGAGAGAGAGAGAAAGGAAATAGGGAATGATAGAGAGAGGACCTAGAGAATGATAGAGAGATTCTACCTAGATCTACAGATCTCTAGAGAGAGATTTATAAAGAGAGATATAAAAAGACATATGGATATGGAAAGAGATAGAGATAGGGAGATGGAGGTAGCGATATATATGGATAGAAAGCAATCTATTGGTTAGGATAGGTGGAGGGAGATATGAAGAAAATAAGAGACAGTTGGAGATAATGAGATATCTTTATCCATGTATATCTTTATCTCTTTATCTCTCTCACTCATACACACAAAGACCCTATTTCTCCCTCTGTATCTCTATCTCTCCATATTTAGATCTCTCTCTCTCTCTCTCATAGAGACACAGGGCTTCACTTAAAAAACCTGAATCATAGCATGTTTATTCGTGGCGTACTGAAGGATCTGCCTATTCTCAAAAAATATTGCCCCAAACTGCCTTTTTGTCACCCCCCTCCAATACCCCTCTAATACCCCCTACACCTTTTTTCCTAGATAAACCCCCACCCCCCACCCAAAAAAAAACCCCGCACCCTATTTAAACAATATATTGCCACTTTTTTTTGCCCATTTTAAACCCCCAATATGAAATCATGTGATATTGTATTGCTCCTTTAGTGAGGACCTTGTGCATAGAGAATGATAGAGTCCCAAGAGATTCCACCTAGATCTACAAATCTACAGAGAGAGAGGGGGGGGGGGGTTTCTCTTAGGTCATCTTGGGCAAAGATGTGAAAAGAATAAAAGGCAACAAGTAAACCTTATATAATGTTTTATATAAAAAAATTAGTCTCATTAGTACATAAAATATAAGTTTTCATTATTTACTACATTTAAATATTTCACATCTTATGGAAGCAAAATTGAACTAAAAAAGTGATTTTGTATGCAAAAGTTGTGATTATTACAAGTTTCAAAATTAAGACTCAACTCCAAATGATTATAATTAATTTTAGGTATACAGTCTAAGATAATTACCTTACCTATATTATAGGTCTCTGAATCTCTTCTCCAACACCTGCAAAAAATCAAAATTTCGATAAGAAACACAAAAGTTATGCCCACTTTAATAAAATGTGTTTTTTTTAATTTTTTCACAACGAATATCCGATTTGGTTTGGTATTACCAAACCAAATTCAAATTTTGTCTAACTCATACGAAAAATCAAAGCGTATTTTGGTCTGCTTGATAGGATAGAAAACACATTTTTCACATTACCACTTTTTGCCCCTCATGATCCTGCACTTACCTATACTCTTCTCTTTTGTCATCAACAAAAAAAAGTTTGACATCATTGACGACACAATGCAAAATGTGTGTATTGCCAACATTCTCCACCTTTTTCATTGATGGAAACACTTGTCATTTTTACAACTCTCTCGCCCTTTGACATCAATGACAAAGGGCACAAATCTTCTAATTTCTCTCAAACAACTCGCCTCCTTGTAGGTACATCTCTTATATCTACAACTCTCTCCTTCATCTGGGATATCTCTCTTTTTTGAAACACTAATATGCAACCAAGAAACCACAACCTTCTTGCTCCCCTTTAGAGTAGCCACTGTAAGAATTGATCAACTCAATTCTGCACAACCCAAGAAGAACCTATTAGCCAATAACCTGTTACAAGAAAAGAAGAAAATGGAGACAAAAGGAAAATACTCTCAGAATGTGAAAAATGCATAAGAGATAAAAGAAAAAGTACAAGACTCAACCTTATAAAGGTGAGAAAGAAACCCTAAAGGAAAGAGCTAGGTTGCACAATATTAATTAATAACTAATTAATAATGCACCTAAGAGACGCTTAAGCAACTAGAGTAAAAGGAAATAATACTCTAACACCCCCCCTTAAGCTGAACGCAGGGAGAAAGCTGACCTAGCAAGACTAAGAAAGCAAGAAATGGGTCCCGGCAACAAGGCCTGATCAGGTACCCAGTACAAGGAAATCTCTATAAACCGGAGACAAAGGAGAAAACCCAGTGGGAAAAACTCCTCTCCAAAAAGAGATATAAAAGCAAGCAAAGACAAAAGGACTGACTTCAAGAGACTCTCTCAAAGCCAATAGTACAATGCGTGCTGCTAACCCTCCCGTGAGAGAGGGTCGAGGCTCCAAAGCCCCCCCAGAATGAAAGAACCCCTGGAGCAATGAACAAACCACTGTGACTCCAATGCAGAGGAGTGAAAGTCAGTGGGTGCTGAAGAGGTGACCTCGAA
>MU227225.1:3647908-3687761 GCA_018584345.1 Thuja plicata
ATTGGAGAGGTCTGTTTTGGCCCAAGATGCCTCTAAAAAATATTTTTTTCCAGATCCAACCACAAACTACGGCTGAAAGATGAAACCCTTGAAACTCCAAGAAAAATCTTCAAATCAGGAACAGGCGGCCACAAATCTGAGCTCTGATACCATGTAAGAATTGATCAACTCAATTCTGCACAACCCAAGAAGAACCTGTTAGCTAATAACCTGTTACAAGAAAAGAAGAAAATGGAGACAGAAGGAAAATACTCTCAGAATGTGAAAAATGCATAAGAGATAAAAGAAAAAGTACAATACTCAACCTTATAAAGGTGAGAAAGAAACCCTAAAGGAAAGAGCTAGGTTGCACATTATTAATTAATAACTAATTAATAATGCACCTAAGAGATGCTTAAGCAACTAGAGTAAAAGGAAATAATACTCTAACAGCCACTACATCAATCTAGGAAACAAAAGATAGACTTTGAATCTCCCCCTGAAAAGATGCACCACTTTATACATTTAATTAGAAGTGGGAGGAGCAATAACCCCCGAATTTTTTCAAAGATAAAAAAAGTATCCTTTAATAGTATCATGATGAATATGTCTACAGTTTGATCTTTTTTCTAGGCACATACTCCAATCTAACTTCCTTTTGTGCAACCTTCTCTCTTAAGAAGTGATACCAAATAGAAATGTGTTTAAATGTGTCACCAAATTCTTTGAAATGTTAATTACACTTGTATTGTCACACATAATATGAATAGCTTCATCATACATCACCTTGACATCTCTTAAAGTATGTTTCATACAGATCACCTGAATGCAACAAGATGTTGCATCAATATAATCTACTTCTATTGTTGATAATGACATTGAATCTTATTTATTACTCAACCAAGAGACCAATTTGTCTCCCAAGAAAAATGCACCACCACTTGTACCCATTTGCCTCAATCAACATATGTGTAAGCCTTCAAAGTGAAATCAACATTCCTTGTATATCACAAACCAAAATCTTGAGTTCCTTTCAAGTATTTGAATATCCTTTTTACTACCTTTTCATGAGATTTCCTTAGATTATCTTGATATATTACAACCAGACAAACAACATGCATTCTATCAGGTCTTGAAGCAGTCAAATATAACACTCTACCAATCATAGATCTATAAAGTTTATGATTCACTTCCAGAGATTCATCGTCCTTGCTCAAATGACAACCAGTAAACATGGGGGTACCAATTGGTTTAGAGTTCTTCATACCTAATGTCTTCAACATCTCTTTGATATATCTAGTTTGAGAAATAAAAAGTACATCTTCCATGTGAGTAACTTGAAGACCAAGAAAAAATGACAACACACCAATCATTGAAATCTCAATTTTTTTCTACATCTCTTTCACAAACCTCCTACTTACTTCATCATCTCCACCAAAATGGTATCATCACCATATGCTACTACTATCAAAAGTTTTTCATTTTCAACATTGAAATAGGATTGATATTTGTGGTATCTTTCTTGAAGTTATGTTGTAATAAATACATGTCCAACCTTGCATACCAAATTCTAAGAGCTTGCTTGAGTCCATAAAGATCCTTCTTGAGTTTGCATACTATATCTGGATCCTTTAACAACTAATCTGGTTGTTCAATGTAAACTTCTTCAAAATCTCCATTCAAGAATGTTGACTTGACATCCATCTAATATACTTTAAAGTTATTGTAAGAAGAAAATGCGAGAAACATCCTAATAGCTTCCATCCTAGCTATGAGAGAAAAAGTATCCTTAAACTTGTAAATATCTTTTACAAACTAGTCTAGCCTTGTTCCTTGTGACTTCTCCATCTTTCATTCAACTTGTTCTGGAACACCCATTTTGTTTCTATCACATTCTTGTCTACCAGTCTAGGCACTAATTATCATGTATGATTTTATTAAATATGATTTATCTCTTATTCCATTTTTTTCATCCATCCATCATCTTTGCTAGCTTCTACAAAGGCCTTTGGATCCACCTTAGACAAGAAATATAAATTTCCTTGTTCAGTTGCCTTAGCAAGTTCACTCCGAGTTTGAACTCCTTAGTATTTATCTCCATTGATCTGGTCATCTAAATGATTCTTCTAAACATACTTTGCAAGTGTCATAGGTGTTTTTTCTGACTCCTCTTATGATTTGATTCTTCTTTGTCTTCGATATCTTCTTTCTATTCTGTGGTATAGGGAGCATCTTCTATCTCATAAATCTTAGGTTCCATAGCAACCTGATTCCATTCTTTACTTTATATTTTTACTTTCGACGGTCCTCTTTAGTCTCTTGTAACACTGGTATGCTTTGACATTTGTAGAATATCCAAGAAAAATTCATTCATTTGATCTTGAATCAAACTTTCTGAGATCTTCTTCATCTCTCCTAATGTAGCACTTGCTTCCAAAGATTCTAAAATAGTTGACAATAGAGGACTTTCTGATACTCCTATGAGATAGTTTGTTGTCATTAGTTTTGTCAAAGTCATAATAGTCAATGAAGACAATCGGTAAAGAAGGAGAATACACTAAGACAGACAGTCGGTAAAGTAGAGTATCAATGACACCGAGCACCAAACAGTAGCAAGTTACCGAGTTAAGAAGAGAACAGTTACTGAGCAGATTTATTCACCGAGCAGAGTTAGTTACCGAGCAAACGATTATGTCACCAAGAAAGATCAAAGCACATCATTAAACGCACCAGAGTCGACATAACAATTCAAACTTGAATACACTGAACCTGGACGCGGAGAAGGAAAACTTTCATAGTATTCAAAACAAAAATTAGGTTGAACATTGGGATTGCACCAATATGATTGCACATAATCACGAGGCAATTCAACCAATGATATTAAAGAATAATAAATGTGTTGGGAATTAAACCAACCTTGCACCACCTCACCTCCACCGCAGAAGGAGAAGGATCTAATTAGGTTAACCGCCTTAAGATCATATAAAATGAACAAAACATGAAGATGGCAGTGGGATGCTAAATATTACACAGTGAGAGGAAAATATTATAGAGAGAGAGAAGCAGTTACAACGACGGAGCTAAAGACAAAATGAAAAAAATATAGGGTGCAGAACATATAAGTTACCGAATAAAGAAAGAGGTAATGCACTTGCAGAGCATAATGAGTTTGAACAGCATTATGGTTGATGCATACTTGCAGATATTTTTGTAAAAGTTAGGAGATTAGAAATCCCATCCAATGGGTAGGCCCTAACAGGTCTTATTTTGTAAATCTTCTAACCCGGTACATCTCTTAGATGAGAGATTGTAAAATCCTTTAACCAGGTAGACTGAATAAGTATTTTGTACTCTTGACCGAGTATAATACTCCTAACTGGGTAAGCTACCAGAAGTAGCTAACATTGTAGCTCTAACCGAGCAACCTTTAATCTGCAGAAGAGAAGGATTGTGGGTATCATCCCCACCGCAATTTTTTCCTCTAACCAAGGATTTCTACGTGACCAAAAATCATGATTTTATGTGTCATGGTTTTCTAATTTATGTTATATGCTTTTCAATGTTTTTATGAATGATATGCAATTCAGTGAAAAGGAATGAATAGTAGATAAAAGTTTTAAAGTATTGATTCACCCCTCCCCTCTCAGCATTTACCTTTCCATAAGATTAATCCAATAATTGGTATCAAAGCTCGCCTCTTGAGATAAAGGTTTAATCATCTGAGAGTAAAGCTCATGACCATGGAAAGTTACAAGCAATCTAAGAAGATTGATAGTCTTGAGTTTGAGTTGGAGAGTGCACAAGAAGTGATAGAAGATCTGAAAAGCAAAGTTACAAAAGTCCTTAAAAGTGAGGAAGCAGTTATGCAGTGAACTAAAATCTACACAAGAGCATGTTGATACTCTTAAAACAACATCTAAAAGTAGTTGGAATGGTGCAGTTGATTCTGTCATTGCAGAACTCATGGAAAAGAACAATAAACTCACCGAGCAACTGAACTTGGCAAAGATAGATCAAGAAACACAAGCATTGAGAATGAGTGAGATACTTGACTCTAAGGGAGCAGTTGAAAATGCACTAAGAATAGATGAAGAATACAAAAGACAATTTGAAACAGGAATAGCTGAGAAAGATAGTGAGATCATGAGGATGATGCAAGTACACTATAATATGACTGATCAACTAGTGAATGCTAATATAGAGTCAGCTAGAAAATAATTTGAAAATCAAGCACTAAAGTGTGAAGCTGATAGATTGACTAGAGAGCTGAAATTTGAAAGAGGAAGATGATAGATTGACCAGAGAGCTGAAATTTGAAAGAGGAAGCCGATAGATTGAACAAAAAGCTGAAATTTGAAAGAGAAGCAAATGAGATACTAAAGACAAATGAAGAAACATTGAGATCATTGGATGCACAGCTTGAAGATCAGAGACAACTGACAGACCAGACTGGACTACGATTCAATAGTAAGAGCACTACTGAGAAAGGAGAGTCCTCTAATCAAAGCTAAGAGTCAAGGAACTTCTACCCCACCAAAGTTAAACAAGCCTAGTTGCCATTACTATGGGAAACCTAGACATATTGCAAACGTATGCAGAAGCAAAAGAGGTAAGTCACCGAGTTCACCCAAGTTTGATGGACATTGCTATAACTGTAAAAGGTATGGGCACCAAGCACATGAATGCAGATCAAAGACTGGGAACAACACAAGAAAGCTAAATTTTGATGGCTACTGCAATAATTGCAACAAGTACGATCACAAATCTAAAGAATGTAGATCACAAAAGAGAAATGACAAATGGGTACCGAATTGATAGAATATGCCAAGCAATCGACAGGGTACATCCATACCATGGGACTATAACACAATGATATTTTGTTTAATATGTGGAAGATATGTGCACATTGCTGCAAATTGCATGTTGCTACATGGGAAGAACAATAGAAGATCTTGGAGAAACCTTGGCATGGCCTGCTTCCATTGTCACAAGCTAGGTCACCTTGCCAAAGAATGCAGGTACCGAGGCAAAGCTCCTACCAAGCAAGAAACATCTAAGAAACCTAAACTGAATGTTGAGGAAATGAGAGATCATATGAATAAGACATGGAGAAGAAAGACCATGGATGATGGAACATCATTCAAAATAGTTGAAGGCACGTCGTCCTCTGTATCGGGTGCAACCGAATCTACCTAATCAGGTAAGAGGTATGAGTACGAACTATAAGTTAAAATTCAAATCTTAAATTGGTACCTAGTATGTGCAGAGGTCCATATGAGCATACTTAGATGCATTTGGATTCATACTGTTGAGCTTATGTTTCACATTTATTCGGTTTAAGGAAAGTAAAGTTAGGTATTCGACAAAGTAAGTCGGTGGAGCATTAATTTCTACTTTAAGACTATTGGAAACCCTAAGCCTAGAAAAAGTCATATATAGACTGCATCGTCTATCATTGTTACTTAATGTTTTCTAGAGTCGTGTGAGCAGAGTTGGAGAACTGAGTCCTCGAGCGGATTTGAGCAATTGTGAAGCTAATCCTACACCACTTTGAGCATATTTAAATCTATTCAAGGTATTTGTGGTGTTGCCTTAGTTGAGTTAGTGCAATCGAGTCATAGAAGAAAACTCTAATTCAAAAGCTTTTGTATTTAACAAAAGGCTATGGCCCCGAAAGCTCAAAACCCAGTTGTGGTTGAGAATGTTGAGTCTGTGAATTCTAAGTACAAGCTACCTCCTATGAAGGCAACTAAAACCAGACATGATGGGAGCACTTTCATCCATTTCGGGCAAAGTTCTATTGATCAAAGACGTGTGAAGTTTCGCCCATTTTAAGGTTGAGGATATTTGTGAAGCAGAGATTGAATCATCTTACCAGAAGTTATGTGCAGATGACAAACTGAAGAGCGATCATGTTCATCTGGAATCAAAAGGTTTGACAAATGCCTTGCATATCCTATAGGTATTCAAGACCAAGTGGATAAAGATGGTACTTAGCCAAGTACACGACCAATGTATTTAAGCTATCAAACAGATTGAGAAGATCAAGTTGAGTGAGCTAACCAAAGCCAAATGGGATGGGAGAGGTCTGAAGATTTCTACTATTGAAGACCCCGAGTTGAAGTTTGCATGCAACATCTTGTCCTACCGAGTTTTCCAATCATCTCGAGTGGACAACGTACCTTGTGGAGTTGTAGATCTGTCTTACAAGATTGTAACGAAAGACATGCAAATCGATCTATGTGAGATATTGTTGAAACAACTTGAAGACAACATGAATAATATAAGGAAAGCCAAGACAAATACATTGAAGTTCGGTTCACTACTGGTATGCATATACTTTTACTTTGAGAACTTCTTTCCATCTATTAGAAATGTGAAATGGAGTGTTGATAAACCAGTCGTTTATCAAATTAGTGAATACATAAAGAGTCTAGGAGAGAATCTTGGCATTGTTATGAATGATTACTTCTCTAAATTCCAAACAAGGATGCATCAGAAATTCAAAGATCCACCTCAATTAGTTGTAAAATATCATGATTCTATCTATTTTGAGGTAGACACTGACTCATGTATTATCAATGCAGTCGACCCTAGGAGCATATGTCTAGATCCTATGTGATATGAGATGGACATAGACATTGCATCTCAACAAATTGAAACTCTCTTAGCTAATCCTGTTGATAAAAGAGCCAATAGGTATGGAACATATGAAGAAGTTGAGGCTAAGATTAAGGAAGGTATCTTAGTACCTAAAATTCAAAGAAAATCTAGCAAGATGAGTGCTAATCTGACTAAGGATTTGAGAACTGATAATGAAGAAGATGAGGCAGAAACCTCTAGAGTGGAAGGCAAGAAACCACAAGTATTAAAGCCTTCACCGAGCCCCAAATCTACTAGATCATCAACAAGGTCTAAAACATCACCGAAAGAAAAGAAGAATTATGTTGAACCAAAAGAGAAGATATATGTAAGAGGCAAGAAGGCAAACACTAGACCAAGGAGAAAATTCAAGCTACCACCAGACACTAACTCAGAGACTGGAGATTTGAGAAAACCCAAAGTTGTGAAGAACAAGCCTCCACCACCAGAAAGTCTAGATGAAATGTTAGACACAATGAAGAAGTATGGAACATTCAGAGGAATGAAGCAAGCAAAGTATAACACTCAAAGTAAAGAGAACAACGTAAAAATTGAAGATGTAATTGTTTACTCTTTACACAAATTCATATACACACCACTTGAAGTTATCATGTTTTTTCCTATTGAGTTATACAATAACATAGATGGAAGATGGAAATATGCTATGAATGCTGAAAAACAAATGAGAGAAAGATCTCTTGTGCTAACTGTACCAAATCTATCTTTTGAAGAAATTGAGGAGACCTTGAAACAAAACTCTAAACAATTCCTTGTTAAGAAAAATCTTTAAGGATTATGACATGAGACTTGGAGTGATTACAGTTGGAAACTGATGCAAAATGAAGAGAGATATTCAACATCGAAGAGCTTGAATCTCAAGTTGAGCAAGAAAAGGAGAACATAACCGATGAAGTTGCCAAAGATGATCAAGGTGAGAATAATCCTATTGATTTGACAATTGACACCGATGAAGTTGTTATTGAGGATATTGCTAACAAAGATCCCGGAGATGATACATCATAAGATGAGAATGTTATGGCAACTGAGGACATCAATATAGAACAAATGAACATCAATGATAAAGCTACTACTCTACACCCTGTATTGGAACAAGTACTAGATTATCACACAACTCAAGGTGATAATGATCTAGTTGCTATGGATACAAATCATATAGCAACTGACCAAAAAAAGGAAATAGAGAAGGAAAAGGAAAATGAAGTTGAGAAAGACAATAACACCGAGAAAGATACGGCTACCAAGAAAGCAGCGACACTGAACACTGAATCAGTTCCCCCAACCTAGTCCATTACACAACACCAAGAGCCTGACAAAGATGAACCAAAGGAACAAAATAAACTAAAGGAAGTCGAGAAACACACATATGAGCAGAAACAGGACACACTAGGAGAACAGAAAGCAGAAGGGAAACATGAAGCGAAGAAGGAAGAAAGCAAACAAGAAGAGAAAAGAGCTAGAATACGTGCAACAGAGACAACATATGATGCACTAAAGGCATCACATTCACCAAAGAAGAGGAAACATGTAGATTTGAGTCAACCGATCATTTTACCAAATGTCGACCTATCTACTATGGACTATGATGAAATGACCGAGTATGTTGAACTAGTGAAACTTAAGGCAATGCAAAACAAATTATTTCAGAAGAGGAAGAAGACTGATGTATTGGAAAGCGTCAAGGATGTCTTACAGGACATTATCCCAGTTGCCACCATTGATGAAACAGAAGACATCATTCGTCAAGTAGAAGGACTAGTGGAGCAAGTCTGAAATCCAAATCAAGACACTACTAACTACATGATCAAGATTCATTTGAGGAAGATGTAACTGAAAATGTTTGAATCCATTCTAGACAACATTGCAGTTGATAAAGTATCACTTTCTGAGGCATCTACCAATATTGATACTAAGTTGTCTTATATACTTTCAATATTTCATAAAGTTTGTTCTATTTCATACTTTATCAAGGATATCAAGAAGAAAGACTAATCTATTGAGACCGAGCTGACCGAGCAACTAAAAAAATGTTTCTACCGAGCCTGGTTCTTTACAAGTCTATTACTCAAGGTTGAAACACCTGATGGGGTTGCATCAAGAACTACGACAAGAAGAGAATAAGAGAAGGATGGAACTTCTAGAGCTGCAAGAACTTTTGATTCCCCACATGGAATCCATGCAAAGGCATTTGAAGAAGGCCAAAGAATCGGTCAACACCCCCGATGGTAGTTCACTTGACACCATAATTGGAATGACAGTTGATGTTGCTACTCAACTTGTTATTCTTCAAACACTCAAATATGCATGGGAGTCATCCCTAGTCGATGGACAAAAGAAGTAAGCTCACATTTTTGATACAGTATCATATATCCTACAGATCCCTAAGCAATTTTGATTTTGGCATATTTGTCAAAAAAAGGGGATAATATAGTATGCATTAGTATAGCACATAAGGGATAATATACTATAAAGGGAGATATAATGGTAAGGGAGATATAAGCATGTATATAGGGGGAGTTACACAAAATTTTGATGACTTTGAAGTTTTGTCAAAATGCCAACTAATGCCAAAGGGGGAGATTGATACTCCTATGAGATAGTTTGTTGTCATTAGTTTTGTCAAAGTCATAATAGTCAATGAAGACAATCGGTAAAGGACAATACACTAAGACAGACAGTTGGTAAAGCAGAGTATCAATGACACCAAGCACCGAGCAATAGCAAGTTACAGAGTTAAGCAGAGAATAATTACCGAGTAGAGTTAGTCACCAAGACACAAAGAAGAGTTAGTCACTGAGCAGAGTTAGTTACCGAGCAGACGATTATGTCACCGAGCAAGATCAAAGCACATCATCGAACGCACCAGAGCCAACATAACAATTCAAATCTAAATGCACTGAACCTGGACGCCAAGCGAGAAAACTTTCACAATATTCAAGACAGAAGTTAGGTTGAACATTGGGATTGTACCAATATGATTGTATATGATCACAAGGCAATTCAACCAATGATATTCAAGAATAATAAATGCGTTGGGAATGAAACCAACCTTGCACCGCCTCACCTCCATCGCAGAAGGAAAAGGATCTAATTAGGTTAACCGCCTTAAGATCATATAAAATGAACAAAACATGAAGATAACAGTGAGATGCAAAATATTGTAGTGAGAGGAAAATATTTTAGACAGAGAGAAGCAGTTACAACGACAGAGCTAAACACAAAATGAAGAAGATACAGGGTGCAGAACAGATAAGTTACCGAGTGCAGAAAGAGGTAATGCACTTGCAGAGCATAATGAGTCTGAACAACATTATGGTTGATGCATACTTGCAGACATTTTTGTAATAGTTAGGAGATTAGAAATCCCATCCAATGGGTATGCTCTAACAGTTCTTATTTTGTAAATCTTCTAATCGGGTACATCTCTTAGATGAGAGGTTGTAAAATCCTTTAACCAGGTAGACTAAATAAGTCTTTTGTACTCTTGGCCGAGTATAATACTTCTAACAGGGTAAGCTACTAGAAGTAGCTAACATTATAGTTCTAACCGAGCAACCTTTATTCTGCAGAAGTGAAGGATTGTGGGTGCCATCCCCACCGCAATTTTTTCCTCTAACCAAGTATTTATGCGTGACCAAAAATTATGGTGTTTTGTGTCATGATTTTCTAATTTATGTTATATGATTTTCAATGCTTTTATGAGTGATATTCAATTCATTGAAAAGGAATGAATAGCAGATAAAAGTTTTAAAGTACTGATTCACCCCTCCCCTCTCAACATTTACCTTTCCATAAGATTAATCCAACATTTTCCATGTCATAGTTCATATAATGTCTTAGTGTGATTAACCCTTACTTGTACACTATTAAGAATATAGACATTAATATGTACAACTACTTTCCAATACATATTAGG
The DNA here is from genome assembly GCA_018584345.1 of Thuja plicata. NCBI lineage: Eukaryota > Viridiplantae > Streptophyta > Pinopsida > Cupressales > Cupressaceae > Thuja > Thuja plicata. Next base: position 3,658,464 of record MU227225.1, read on the forward strand.
TAGGTTAGCATCTTTTAACATAGTCCTAGACATCTCTTAAGCAATCTTATTCTTCCTTTCTACAGCTCCATTCTATTGTAGAGTCCTAGGTACAAAAAATTATTTCAAAATACCATGTTCTTTACAAAATCTTTCAAATTCATTTGATGTGAATTCACCACCTCTATCATATTTTTAATCATTTGATCTTAGGCTTCATTCTCAACCATAGATTTGAACACCTTAAATCTATATAGGGCTTCTAATTTTTCTTTTAAGAATGTAACCCATGTCATTCTAGAGTAATCATCTATAAACAACATAAAATACCTTTCACCATTCAATCCTCTTATTCGTGTAGGTCCATATAGGTCAGTATGAATCAACTTGAAAGGTTTGTAGTACAATACTCATTGTTCTTGAAAATTGGTCATTGTCTACTTTCCCATCTAACATTGCTTGCACTTTATATTAGCAAATTTGATAACCCTCGAAAAATCTCTCACTGCTTGTATAGAGCTAATCTTCCCCATGTTGTCAAAATTGATGTGTCTAATCTTTTTGTGTCATAACCAACATTCACAACTTTGCGTCATCAGACAATTATTTCCTCTATTTTCTTTTGGGTAACAGAGATTACCATTTGTCTTTATGACTTCTGCAACTAGTCTTTCAGAATCTCCTTTTCTGGTCTCACATCAAAAGCCATGAAATGTAAGCTTGTAAACTTTACCAACACATCTGACTAACACTCAAAATATTATGTCATAAACCCTTAACAAAATAAACATCCTTAGTCTTGTTCTTACCATCAATGGATATGGTTCCCTTACCACAAATTGGTGCAACCTCTTCACAACCAAATTTAACTGATCCGCCATCACATTTTTCAAAGTCAACGAACTTCCTTCTTTCACCAATCATATAATTTGAGCATATGTTGTCAATTACCCAAGCTTTTGGTTCTTCTTTTGCATGTAGAGCAATCCACACAATCATTGATCTTTCTCTATTTTCTTCGGCATGCAGAGTTGTAGACTTTCACTTTCATCTTTCTCTATAGATAAAAACAATGTCTCATCATTTGAACCATCACAATCTTCATCCTTAGATAAATGACTCTCTTTTGAATAAAAAACTTCTTCGGCTTGTTTTTGTCTTCTCTTTTGTTTTTTGTCATCTCTTCTATAATTATCCTTCTTTTGTTATCATCATCGGGCTTTCTATAGTTATCTTCCTTGAAAGTACATCTAGCATCACAATGACCGATTCTTCCACAATTTAAACATTTATAGGGCAACTTACCTTAATTATTTCCAGACCTTTTCTTTAGTCTTCTCATAAATTTTGTTTCCTCATCATTCAAATTATTGCTTGTTTCAGGGACATCTTCAATCTTCTTATTGGCTTTGAATGCAACATCCTTCTTGACATCGTCTTCAAATTTCCACATCTCAAAGGCAAAGATCACTTCATAGAGTAAATCCAAACTATACGTATCCATGTTATGATTTTCCTCAATAGCATACAACTTAGTTCCATATCCTATCTTGAAAGTGTTCTCATCACTTTTGTCACAACTTCATTTTCGTCTATAGTTCCGCTAAGCGTTTGATTTCATTTTCTGTCTCATTCACCCAGTGTAGGTAACTTTCAATATTCTTATCTTTAGACATCCTCAAATTTGCAAACTTGTACTTCAAGTTTTACATCTTGACTTTGCTTAATATTCACATCTCCTTCGTAAATACTACTAAATTTTCCAGAACTTCTTTTGTAGACTTACAGGGCTAACCTCCAATAGTTTTGAATCACTCAAACCACTGATGATTGCATTTCTTGCATTGTAATTGCTCTCATGTACCCTAATCTCATCCGGAGTTGAAAGAGCACCAACAGCAGCAGGAGTAAAACCTTTCTCAACAACTTCTCGTACTCCAAACAACAAAGAGTTCAAATAGAATTCCATTCACATCTTACAAAAAGAATAGTTTGTACTATAAAACTTTGGTACTTTAGTACCTCTATCTTGTGCCATGCCAGGCCTTCCTTAAGCAGTTTAGCTTCTTCTAGAGGAATCTTGCTCTGATACCAATTGTTGAAACATGTTTGTCATTGTGTCAAAATATTGACCTATTAATGCCTAATACAAACACCATAGATTAACAAATCTACAAGAGGCAATTACTCTATGTCTTGAATCCAAAGGGAGGTGCTAGCAATTAGTCCAACAAGTCATTTCTCTACTTAGACCTTGCAATCTATTTTATGCATGTTGGCCTTTATAATCCTTCACTAACTAGTTTGTGTTAATCCTATGTAAGAAAAAAGAAAAATATGGCACCATATTCATGAAATTCAAGACCTCTTAGATGTTTGGGTCCCCTCTTATAAAGATCCTCCCTTGTCTCTTCCTTGATTATAATTTGACTACTAATTTTGATGTTTTCAACTTAAGACTTTAGACTAATATCCATTCCACCTTGAATAATTTTATCCTATCAATATAAAAACTCTTCCTTAATGATAATTGACTACTACTAATTTGGATGTATTCAACTTAAGACTATAGACTAATATCCATTCCACCCACTTTTGGATAATTTTATCCTACCACTATAAAAATATATTGATGACCTATTCATCCTTTAAAAGAAATCACCTAATACATAAATCTTTGAAGAACGGTCCAGGCCCATAATTAGCTGGTCGATTTTTATTAATGGAGATCCGTGTAGATTATCAATGGAGGTCACATTACATGGATTGTCAGCAAGATTATCTACCTTTCCTAGGGCCCCAAACAGCCAAAACATGTGACCTTGACATTATCCTCATTGCGTAATAGCGGGGCAGGGGTGGTGGGGGTGTCCTCCTCCTTCCGTCTCTTTTCTCTTTTCCATAATGGATGGCATTACATTCCTAGGTAGAGATGCCCTCCAATAATGCCTTTCTGTTTTTATAATGGAACAAAGCATCTGTCCTTAATAACCATCCATCCATTCATCCAATACCACCACCCTCATCCAACCATTTTGCATGCAAATCCCCTCGTCCACGTTGCACCCACCAGATTATTTTAACGAATTATGTTTTGCCAGGAATATTTACGATTTGATTTGATCAACGAAGAAAAAACAGAGGAATTTCCGATCTCCGGTAGGTGGATCTGGGATAGGTACAAGTAGAGCACTGACTGAATCTGAATCAATGCCTCCCTCCACATCATATTTGGATAAGCTTCCCCATTCTGGTTACACGTAGGAATGAAGTGGCTCCAAACTTTTTTTTTTCTTTATTGAGTCTCTTACACGTTTGAAAAGCCTGGTTTAAGGCTAATTCATGTCTGGATCTCAAAAAAATTAATGCTCTTTTAAGGCATTCTTTGCTAGTTGGAAATTCTGGGAAGCCCATGAATGATTCGACGGTGAAATCAAAATTGACTGAAAACGCGTAGACAACCGCGTAGCTTCTTGATTGGATAACGGTGAACGGATCTCAATTATATATATTAAACAGATTAAAGAATGTCATTTGGATTTGGATTGGACTTGCGAGTTCTTTATGTGTTTTGCAGGTGGTTCTGCGTAAACTTTTCCAACATGAAAATGAGTGAAAATGGGTTATTATTGGCTATGGTATGGCGTGGGATTTTGTCATGTGTTCAACTTTTTCAACCAGAATCTCGGAAATTGAGCCAAGGAGATTATACTCTTAATTTGTTTTCTTTGTTTTAAGTAATCGATTTGAAAAAAATCAAATTTATTTTAAATGGTGTGATTGGAAGTGGCGCCCGGGCAAGGGCAACCAGGGCAAGGGCAGGGGCAGGAGGGGCATTGGCAATGGCTCACAGGATTTTGACGTCAAGTCTGGGGACTTAACGGGATTTAAGAAATTGTTGGAATCCGGAGCTTTATAAGGGGCCGGATGGTAGAGAGAAATTTCATCCTTGTATTACTCGTTGCGTTTAATACGTTGGCATGTTATGATTGCAGTTCTGTGAGCGTTAGTGTTGTTCGGTGGTTCTTTTTGATTTCTGGTTTGCCTTTGCAGCCAACATTTGTTTTCGTTATCAGGTTAGGATATGTTGGGATATGTTAAGTTTCTGTTTTCTTCATGTATTTCTGGATTTTGGCATTTGGGTTTCCAAGGTTGAAGCTTAGTTCTTACGTTCATGGTGTTGTTCTGATGATATGCAGGTGAAAATGGCGAATAATGGAGATTTCAGTTTCGCCAATGGTGGCCTGTTACCGAACGGTTTGGCTAAAATCCAAACTAGTTATGATCATGGGAGCAAGAGGCAGAATGGGATCTGCCATGATGACAGTACTCCGCCTGTGAAGGCCCAGACTCTGGATGAGCTCCATTCATTGCAGAAGAAGAGGTCTGCGCCCACAACGCCTATTGAGGGAGCTCAAGGTGCTTTTCAGATCATGTCCGAGGAAGAAAGGAGTAAACAGCAGCTGCAGTCCATCAGGTATTGTTATGTTGTATTTTGTTACTGTATGCTTAGGCCACCTGTAAAAGCTTTGAATTTTAGTAATGGTGTCTGTGGGTATGATTAAAAAAATGGTGTCTGTGGGTTGTGTGCAGTGCTTCGCTGGCGTCGCTGACGAGGGAAACAGGTCCCAAGGTTGTACGCGGGGATCCGAGTAAAAGGGTGGAGGCTGCCAAGCCCACTGTAGAAACTCCAGTGGCCGTACCTTCGGCTAATCTTACAACTAGTGACAGTTCATTAAAGTTCACGCATATTCTTTACAATCTCTCTCAAGCTGGTTAGCTCTTCCTTCCTTTTTCGAAGGGGTTTTCTTACTTAGCTGTACAGTGCAATTGAAGAATTTCAAGTTACTTTCTTCATGGAACTTCATGGGGTTTGAGATATTCATGTGTGGTTTATGTTGCAGAGCTGTATGAGCAGGCTGTTAAATATGAAAAGGGATCTTTCATTACTTCAACAGGGGCATTGGCCACTCTGTCAGGGGCTAAAACTGGGCGAGCCCCCAGAGATAAACGCGTGGTGAAGGATGAGAACACTGAGAATGAGCTGTGGTGGGGAAAGTGAGTTTGTGATTACCTACGTCTTTCTATTATTAGTATACAAGCTTGTCGATGATGAAGTTGCAGTTAGGTTCTTACTATATATTATCTGCCTTGTGCTGTTATGAAGAGGATCTCCGAATATCGAGATGGACGAGCATACCTTCCTGGTTAATCGAGAAAGGGCGGTGGACTATCTAAACTCTCTAGAGAAGGTGGACACACTTTTTATTCATTGAATGTGACATTTAATGATTTGAGTAGGGTTGGGCTTAATGTTTGTTATGCTTCTGGAATGAATGGCAGGTATTTGTGAATGACCAGTTTCTGAACTGGGACCCAGAGCACCGAATCAAAGTCAGGATTGTCTCAGCTCGGGCGTATCACGCTCTCTTCATGCATAACATGTAAGCATTTACCCTGACGTAAATGGTTGACCTTTGATCAACTGTAGCAAAATAAAATTAATACCCTTTTGCTTGTAGACCTCCTAAGTCTTATACATGTATGCTTGTATATATAGAATTGAATGACAGAATGTTCTGTTTTAATGGAAGTTGAAAACAGAACAGTTCTGCTATTTAAGTTTAAGCTCCTCCCAAATAGTCATCTATGCCAATTGCAATTATTCTAGTACTCTGAAATTCCCGGTAACATCAGTTCTACGTACTTTTCATAGCTTGAAACAGCATACAATAAATCTTCTTGGACCTTGGAGCCTCTGTGTGTAGATTTATGTGCAGCAGGGGATCATGTAGTTTGGATGAGATTGAGATATTTGACATTTGGGTCAATTGGGAAATATGGGTTACAGGTGCATCCGGCCTACACCAGAAGAGCTGGAGCAGTTTGGCACTCCCGACTTCACAATATACAACGCTGGGCAATTTCCTTGCAACCGGTACACTCATTACATGACATCTTCTACCAGCATAGATCTGAATCTGCGCAGAAGAGAAATGGTCATTTTGGGTACCCAATACGCTGGAGAAATGAAGAAGGGTTTGTTCGGTGTTATGCATTATCTCATGCCAAAGAAACAAGTGCTTTCCCTCCATTCGGGCTGTAACATGGGAAAAGATGGGGATGTTGCCCTGTTCTTTGGACTATCAGGTACTCTTGTCTCATGTGGTTGTGTTTTTTAGGTCCCTGCCACAAAAAAAATTTAGTCTGGTCCAAAATTAATTCTCCCTTGTTTATTTCCTTGTATTTTGACAGGGACAGGGAAGACCACTTTATCCACGGATCATAACAGGTACCTGATAGGAGATGACGAGCACTGCTGGAGTGAAAATGGTGTCTCTAACATCGAAGGAGGGTGTTATGCGAAATGCATTGATCTGTCAAGGGAAAAGGAGCCTGACATTTGGAATGCCATCAAGTTTGGCACTGGTATGTTCTTTGCAACATCAGTATTTCCTTATTATTTACATGTCTGAAACACGAATTTTTCAGTTCTATTGAATATTCTGACTTCTTTACACTGCAAAAATGTGTTTAATCATACAATATCCTAAAAAGTTTCCTATGATTGGGACAACATGGGCAACATGTTTTGGGTTCCATACACTGCCATATTGTGTCTATAATATTCATATTCTAGTGAATGTGATCTTGCAGTGCTGGAAAACGTTGTCTTTGATGAACACACCAGAGAAGTGGATTATTCCGACAAATCAGTGACAGGTATCAAAATCCTTGGCCACTGGTCTCATCTTTATGATTAATCTACAGAAAAATGCAGAGACTATGTCTGTTTAGTCCCATCTATACGATTATTGTTTGGTAAAGTGCTCAGACTGTCTGATGTAAAAAGATCAAGTTGGTTTTCTGTCTCTATGCAGAGAATACGAGGGCGGCCTATCCCATCGAGTATATTCCTAATGCTAAAATCCCGTGCGTGGGCCCACATCCTAGAAACGTGATTTTGCTAGCTTGTGATGCATTCGGTGTTCTACCTCCAGTTAGCAAACTGAACCTTGCGCAGACAATGTACCATTTTATCAGCGGATACACAGCTCTGGTCCATACTGAACTTAATACATTATATTGGCATCTCTGTATTAAAAGTGGATTTATTAAATTTAAAACTTTGTCTGGCTCTGCAACTTAACATAATTAGGCTAACAGCAATGTAGTACTATAGGTGGCAGGCACGGAGGAAGGAATAAAGGAGCCACAAGCCACCTTCTCTGCATGCTTTGGTGCAGCCTTTATAATGTTGCATCCCACGCGCTACGCTGCTATGCTTGCCGACAAAATGGAGAAACACGGCACCACAGGTTGGCTCGTCAACACAGGTTGGTCCGGAGGCAGGTACGGTCTCAGTCCCCCATATGAACAGCTTGCGTATTGATTGTAGAGAAAGGAATGATCACCTTAGTTTTTCCATTCATTACTGAAAGTTTAAGGTAATGAAAGGTTAAGTTTCTTAAACTTTGAAGCTTTGGGAAAATTTACAGCTACAAATGTGATGTTTAAAAAGAAGATTTTGGCAGTTTTTTTTTGTGTGCGTGTGGGGGGTTATTATTTGTGAAACATTCACAGGTATGAATGTGGCCTTTCTAATTTAAAAGGAGAAGATTCATTTTAATATTGTTTCTTACTATTAAAAATATAAGCTTATACCTCTTCGGAAATGGTTATCTAGTTCTTAGGCTACACTAATGCATGAGTAACCTTTATACATCATAACTTATGCCTTGGTGCATTCTAGGGATTGGATAGCGAATTTGTCTCTTTCACAGAAACACTTCCCTTTTATGCACTGCTAAACTGATAAAGTGTTAACTCAATTGATGAGATAAAAATAGGAATGGGAATCCCTTCCATGAGACTACAACTTTAACTAAGGATAGTTTGACTAGTAAAATATTTAACTCACTAGCCCATTTAGCGAGGCTAAGATTTTGACTAGGATATTTTGACTTATAGCTCGCTAGTAACTTTGTCAGCTAGTCAATTGATTATTATTATTATTATTTAAATTTATTAGAAGGTAGAACTTCCACCATTCAATGAGCAACAGTCAAAACATTCAATTTGTACACTTCATTGATAGTCGAATAAATTGATGAGACTGTCTCCAAAGTAAATATAATAGTCCAAACCCCTACAGTCAAAACATTCAATTATATAACTTGTCTACATGGTCAATGACAATATTGTCCATCATTCATATCCGATTTTTATTAAATTTATCATTGACTATTGAATGAATTGATGAGACTGTCTCGAAATAAATATAAGAGTCCAAACCCCTTTTATGGGATTGCATATGATCTCATCCTTAACTATGTCCAAGATACCAATTTTTCGATTGTGGGCTCTTTGATTTATTACTCAGCTTATAAAATAAAAATAAGAGTCCAAGCCCCTTTTATGGAGCCAGGTTCTCTATTATAGGAATTTTGGTTTATAATGTTTACTCAGCTCCCAAGATAAGAATAGGAGCCCAAGCCCTTTTTGATGGAGCCAGGTTTTTTTTTTTGTTATTGACACTTTGGTTTTCAAAGCATTTAATCATAATTAAGAAGGTAAATTTAAAGCATTTAATCATAATTAAGAGGGTAAAATTAAGAAGTCAGATACTTTTCAAGGGACGACTTCTTTTTTTATTAATGGACAGTCTGGCTTAAAAATTGTTTTACTCCCAAATTTGTAACTCTTATCAGTTAACTAATTATTATTATTTTTAAATAAATTTTTTCACAATTCAATGGTCAAAACAGTCAATTTTATACCTAATCTATTTTAAACAGATTGATGTTACTTGCACCTCCTCTAACCCAATGTATTATATTGCAGGTATGGCATTGGAAAAAGGATCAAACTGGCTTACACAAGGAAGATCATCGATGCAATTCACTCGGGATCTCTTTTGAAAGCCAATTTCACCAAAACCACTGTGTTTGGCCTGGAAATCCCAGATGCAATTGAGGGCGTTCCTTCTGACATTCTCAACCCTGAGAACACGGTATGTGATGTGATGTGACCTTTTACCCCCATACTTTCCTTGAGAATTTGGGAACTCTCATATAGTATTGAGTGATATAAATGTGTTGTTGCAGTGGCCGGGCAAAGAGGGATACAGGGAAGCCTTACTGAAGCTTGCCGTTCTGTTCAAAAACAATTTTGCCAATTTTGCTAATTATAAAATAGGCAATGACAGCAAGCTGGCAGAAGAGATTCAGGCAGCAGGTCCTCAGATCTAGTTTCTGTAAATAGCGGAATATTAGGATTCAAGTAGGGCAAGAATTTGTTCAATAGCAGAAACATTGGTTATATACCAAATTTATTAGAAGATTAGGCAAAATCCACAACTTGCAGCTTTACCAACCTCCAAAGTTATAGGAGATTGGTATTTAAATAACTGAAAAGTTGGTATGGATGAGCAATGTCAACCATTGTTAGAGTAATTTATAGAGTAAGGGATCCGAGTGTAATTGAAGCAAACGGTCATGGACCTCAATCATAATTTACTACTATTTTTATTTGCATGTTGGTAGCAGGCCCCATTACTTGCTGCTGAGTCAATAGGTCTCAAAGTTTTTGTATTACCAATTCATGGTATCAGACAAACCAAATAATGAATATTGTATGTATATCATTAAGGGTTTGAACATTCTCCAAGGTACCTTTCTGTCATTATAGCATCATTTTCAGGAATCGGTGTTTTGCATTTTGGAAGTCATGATATATGTAAAACAAATCTCTGTATTTGAAGCTTTGAAATTGATGCAAGGTGACGTGGAAATGTAGGGACCTGATTCTATTATTTTCATCCATGGTGTACCAGCTGGGCCTATTTCAGATGTGTATTCTTTCGAGGCCAAAAAAGTCTGTTTATGTTTCAGTATGGCTCGTGCTTGACAATCATGGCTGTCCACATCTTAAAAAGTAGTATTGTATGCCCTTTGGTTTTAATGCTAAAAAAATATATAGAATATTTGATGAGATGGTGAAAGGGATAGCCAAAAGCTAAAAGATGTCTGAACCAAACATTCATCATCACTACATATGGAAAAAATCCTGATATTGTCCCACTTGATTCTTTAGGGAGTTCCCTATGTGCGTTGAATTGAACCCCATGATTTTGCTTGTTGGGACCTATTCTTTGTTGTTTCATTAATATTTTGGATTTTTTTCTATTCATGTTGATAGCATTCGTTTTTTTCTTCAAAACTTTTGCATCATTCTACTCTTTTTTTCTTTCTTTTTATTTTTTATTCTTCTGGAAACACTTTAGCATATATCAATATCAGCATCTTTGACTTTATCAAATTACAATGATTTGAATAAACATGTCTAAAGTCACAAGTCGTTTAAGTAGTCAGATTAATTTCATGGGTGTATCAAATCTAACCCTATTGTATCTTTGGAATTTGAACATTAGTAGATGACTTCATCCTCACAAATTGAACTTAACCAATTAACTATAATTTTTTGAAGAGATTATAGCTTTTATTAAAATATCTTTAAAAGAAATCTTTGTATTTTTTACTAAGTTTTATAGAATTCATTTTTGGGATTTCTTTTTTAGAGATTTGATGCATTATAAACTCAAAAGGTACTTAAATTGTCTTGTGTTATTTCTCTTTTATGCAAAATTAAAAAGTCTCTCTTAAAATACATCATACTAAACTTTGTCTTCAGATACCTCCATTTTCTCCTCTTTAAATTTTTATTACTAAATTAAATATTTTATATTTTACATTATTAAATTTACTCATAAGCCATTTCTTATTTTTGCTTAGCCAAGATTGTGTTTTAAATCACAGAATATTTTATTCTTGAAAGATGTGCCTAAAGGTATTTTCACCTTAGGCATCTTTTTCATTGATCCCCTATTTTCCTTCTTAGGACGGATGTTTAAAAAGTATTTTTGTTGATTAATAGTTGAATCAACTTGTCATAATTGTTTTGCTTTTTATATTATAATAAATAACAACATACCAAAAGTAGTAAGATTGTATATCAACTCTCTAATAATGGATTATTAACTTGTCTATTTTTTTTATTATTTTATAGTTTTTCTTCATCACAATTTTTATAATTTTTTAAGTCTTATTAAAAAATACCAAGTTTTCAGAACAATATTTTTTTAGAATACATTTTTTTATATATTTGTGTAGGAATATTTTTATCATGTCTTCTATTTTGATAATCTTAATATTTTTTATGTTTTATTTAAAAAATTATTTAAAGACATACCAAAAGTGGTAGAATTGTAAATCAATCGTAAAATAATGTCTCATCAACTTGTGTATTTTATATATTATTTTAAAAGTTTTCTTTCATTCTTTTGTCTTATTTCCACAATTTTTATAGTTTTTCAATCTTTGTAAAAAATTACCACATTTTTCAAATAAAATATTTAAATAAAACATCATTTCCTAAAACAAATGGGGAGCACAAAAAATGTAGAATTACTAGAGCAAACTATAGAGAGCTTAGGTTTGGGTCCGGAAAAATGGGGTGGCGCTGGAAATTGCCCCACCAGCTGATTTTTCTACCACATGTCAGATTTTGGAGTGAAATTAATTATTTTAACACAATTTTTTATTAGTACATAAATTGAAGAATAAAATTCATGGGATCCCTGCTTTAAATATTCCTAAAAATCCTGAAACAGCTCCAACTCTATTTTTAAGGAAGCCCCCTCCCATGAGACCCCAGCGCTCCTAATGAGGATATGGTCAATTCAGGAAGATGCTTATCCTCAAAATGAAATCCAGAATATTGCTTCACCCGAAAGATGAATGAGAAGATGCATAAGAAATTTTAATTCTTTATTTTTTAATTTCTTTGAATATGGTGTGTATATATACAGACATGCACACATGTGTATATATACATACATACATGTGTGTATTTACACATATACACACATACAAACATGTGTGTAGGATACACACACACACACATTTGTGTACATATACACACATACATACATGTGTGTGTGTGTACACATATGTGTGTGTGTATATACACATACAAGTGTATCCATGTATACACATACACACGTGTATATATATACACACATGTGTATACACATATACACATATTTATGTATATATACGCACCATACATATACACATACACACATATACACATACACACATGTGTTGAGAATTTCAGAATTTCAATTCCATTTTTTTCCAAGGACTCAAACATGAAATTTGACATTATCCAGCACCAATTCCTGTCATATTCCAGAAACAAACACGCATTGTTAAAGAAATTTTTTGTGGATTTCCTTTTCTAACTAGAACCGCCACATATCCAATAAATCAAAATAATCCTCATCCAAATCATTTGTGAAGGGAAGAGAACCTTCAGAATCAAAACCATTACTAACCACCTTAATAGGTTGGACAGGACCAGGAGGTTCAGCAATTGTCTAGGAGGAAGGCTCATTGGAGACAGCAGCGTGCGAAGAGAAGGGCCGCTCCTCGGGTGAGGAGACCATAGCTGAGGCCTCCGGAGTAGTAACAGGCAGTGAATCCTTCTAACACACTTTTTTGAGGTTGAATTTCCATGAAGTAAATGCCCTAGGAGAAGAGAAACCAGCTACCTTGTACCGAATGATGTTGCAATGAAAGCACCTGAAAGCGAGACCTTCATAGTTAAGGTATTGGGTCCAAGTGCCATGAGCGAAATGAATCAAGACGGAATGGTGCAACGGTTAGGAGATATTAATGATGGCACATACCCTACACTAGTGAGGGCCAATCTACTCGACCATATATTTAAGGAGCTCTGGCACACGCATAATCAGCAGGAGGTTATACAGTTTGATACACAGCAAGATCAAAGAAGAGAGACCAATCAGAGAAGAAGAGGTCCGACTGACCATAAAACCAAGGGCCATTCAGCTTTACAAAATTGAAACGAAGTTGAGCAGGGAAAAACCAAAATCAAGAATGTCGGTGTCAAAAGTTATCTTTATCCACTCGACAAACTGGTCAAATGGAGGTCAATTGCTCAGACAACGAGTAAGGAGAGATCTCTTCCCAACTTCATTTGAGACATCTTCAATGCATGAATCAGAAAAATGAAAATCCACCAAACACACTTCAGAGTCCCCCAAGAGCATACTTGCCTACCGGCTTGAGCAACATTAAAGAATCTGAGAAAGTCAGATCTAGCTATGGCTTAGGGTTATCAGAAATTACCTGAGATTCGTAGAAGTCTGAGAAGACGTGGAATGGATTCCTCCTGATTCTGCAGCGTTCGATGAGGAGAGAAGTCGAAGACAAAGGATTTGAGGCCGGAGGAGTAACGGGAAGACGAGATACTCACACATCCTCCTTTGAAACCCTAGGAGGGTCAGAATTCCGCATCCCTTGTGATCACTTGGTTTTAGATCTTGCTTTTGCCTTCTTTGCATCCTTGTCCCCCGCCAATTCTGTGTGCCCTTGCGATGCCACAGAAATCTGCACTCCATTTCCGAGTTGCGGCTTCCTCCACTCTGCATCTCCATTTCCGCAGCGATATTCTCCTTTGCACAATGCGCGCACAGTCTCTTTTTGAATTATTGTTGTCCTGTGTTGAAATTTATAGTTAGTTAGGGATAGCATTAATTTTTAGGGATAGCATTACTTTTTCTAAATCTTGTTTAGCTGATAGGCTATTTGTGGGAGCAAAGTTCTGAAAATTAATTTTTTTTTGTAGAAAAATTGTCATTTCTTAGTGACATTTTTTTTCTTCATTGTTCAAATCTTTTTGTACAAATTTTTATTAAAAAATATTAATATTTTAGAAAGTACTATTAATTCCTAGCTTTATGGTAAAAAAAAAAGAGGTTACATTATTCTTCCTCTCTTTTTTATTCGGAATGTATTTGAGTGATAAAACATTAGAATGGTAAAAAAAATAGGTTACATTATTTAGAGTAAGTAAATACATTGTTATGTATGTAATGATCTATAGATTGAACATGGTTTGTTGATTAAATAGAATGGTATAGTTCTATCTTGTGATATCTCTTTCATTTTGGTTTTAGATATATTTTGTTTATTCTTAATCAAGACAAGTGTTAAAATTGTAAGAATGACAATAATTATGTGTTTGAAATTCAAGGTTGTTAATTTTTTTTCAAAAAAGAAATATTGAATGTTTTTTTTTTTGCATAATAGCACATTCTTCTACTTGATTGATCTTAGGTTTATTTTGACACCATCTTTTATATCTTATACTACAAGAATTTGTAATGTATATTTATGTAAGGAATTATCATCTTTACATCTATTGAACTATTATGTCATTTATTTTATAGAATTCTAGCATCTTGAATTTTTAATATCTTGTCATCCTTAATATATGACAAATATGTATTATCTTCAAATTTCCACTTATTAGTGATCCTATTGTTTAAGAAAGTTCAAATGCTTTGTGTAAAGTTTCATCTTGTGACTCCTCTTAATTTACCATCAACATCCTCCTTTTAAGTCAACATAACACATCATTATAATACACACATCATTGTCATTTCATTCATATTTTTTTGGCATCCATGTTTTATTTTTTCCACCTTTTCATTTCTTTATTGTTCACCTTTCATTTGACATTTCCTTCACATCTCTTCTTTTGAGGACGCATCCATAATCAATAATCTCACTTTCTTAAATTTTCATTACTTCTCCTACTCTTGGGATATAAGAACATTTTACTTCTCTCTTATAAGGTCTTTTTCTTAACAACATTTCTTTCTATTGAAATAATGTTACTTCAAACATTGATTGAAAGATGGATAAAATCTAGACACTAAAAAGATTTTTTCTAATTGGCAAATCATTTATTATAGCATTAAATTTTTCTAATTGGCAAATCATTTATTATAGCATTAAATCATTATATCTTCACATTGATCATTTATCATTCATTAACACAATAATCATTTACTACCATTATCCATAGCCCATCAATTAATTAAATAACATTTTTATTTAATTAATGTGAGTTAATTATCTACTTTTAATAATAAAAAAATTATAATTATCACCCACCAATTAACTAGTTCTTCTAAATAACAATTTCTTCTTATCATTGTCTATTTAATGAATTAATTAAATTTGATATTATCCTCCTACGAGCTCGAAATAACACTTTTCCATAACCAATCAAGTTGGCTTATCCACCTTTCCAAGTTGATTTTACAATTTGTCCTCATCTGATTTTTTCAAAAAAATATAAATATCTCAATCCTCTCATCATTTTGATAAATCAAGTCTTTTATGCGATTTTACTTCATTTAATTTCATTATCAAAATGACATATTGTTATGTTGTTGAGTTACATCTACATACGTTCGTGAGAAAGTTATTATAGTATGTTTGATCTTGAGGTTTGCAGTCAAAACTAGTGCATAAAACTTTGTTTATTTGTGCTTTCAAAATCATTATTTTACTTTACCAATTTTTCGTGTATTCAAAATTAACTCTAACAAGTCAACACAAATAAACCATGTTAGGATGTCACAAATCAATAGATTTAGCTCCTCAAGGAGATAAACAATAATAAAATAAATTGGATTTAAATTAACACAAAAAAGCCAAGGAAAATTTGTAACAACCCAATCTATTGAAATGAGACCGCTCTTAATTCAAAATACAAATATACAAACACTTAGGTGTGATTATAATTTTAGAACCCTTGAGGAGGCAAGACTATAGGTGGCTTTCAAGACATTAGCATGCCACACTATAGTCATCTAGGACTTTGAATCCTAGCATTCTAATCAAATAACATAAAATATAAATAATCATGATAGAAAATATGTCATATGAATGAATAGAATAAATAATAAGACTTAATCCTTAAGGGATTAAGAATCAAAGAAAAAATGACATTTTGCTTCATGCAATTTATAGTCATGTTGGAGACACTCTTTCATATACCATTTCAAGCTTTATTTCTTAGGGTCCTAATAAAATGATAAAACTTGTCTTGATTCCCTCGAGTTCCATCCCTTTTCCAAATATATTCCAACTCAAAAATGTGCTCAAAGGCTTTAGTAGTATATTTGCGAAAGATTGGTAATTTCAAGGTGAGATCCATGTGAACAGTTGGTCTCTAGATCTATTGATAATACATAAGGTTTCTTTCATTTATGGCAGATTTTCCTTTTTTAATCATAAATGCTTACATGTTTTTTTTTCCTATTTTATTTATACAATTTCTCTGCTTCACTAGTTTCATATTTCTTTGTTTATCTCTAGTTAATTCAATCTCAAAGAAAGTGGTTCCTAATATTTTCATTTAATCTTTTTACAAATTCCTATTGTTGGTTTTTTTCTTATTCAAGTTGAAGCACTATATACTCCTTCCAAAAGCAATCTTCTTGTCTAAACTCACTTGAGGGAAGACTAATGGTCTAGGGGGTTCACCTCTTTGTCTGACCATTTTAATTTAGGAGAAGCACTTTCATTAGATAATGGCAGCTCATACATTAATATATTGTTTATCCAACCTTGTTTTAATAATCTCAATAGTACTCATGACAAGGTCCTTGAACATGTTCTCCATTTCCTTTTAAACCATACTTTTCTCATTCTCTTGTAGATTCAATCTTTTATCATTTTTTTTTCAAAACCCACACCTTCACTTACTGCACTCTCTAGGTAACTTTATGTGGTTAATCTAGAGGTTTTAATTTATAAAGGGGTGTATAGTTCCTTAAATCCTTCATTAGTTATCATATTTACATTAAACAAATTATGTTCTAAATGACATATATGAGTTAAAATTTTAAATAAAAAGAAACCTTCTTCTTGCACCCTTCATTTTATGGCTCAATAAATACCGCGCATTCTTTAATCAATCTTTGCCAAATCCTTTAAGATTTTAGTTTATCTTTCTATTTGATTGTTAAGTTTCTTAAATGTGTCATTGCCTAATAGTAATACAACTAGCTATTGCATCTATGTGTGCAATGGGTATGCCAAAGAGATTTGGAAGGTCAATTAGGGAAAACAAATTAGTCCAATTTTTGTATACATGTGTGGAGTATATGTTGTTTATGTAATGAAGGTGTTAATAGAGAAGTGATAGTTTCAAATCAACTATGCATCTACTGATATATATATATATATATATATATATATATATATATAATAAAATAATGTGCAATGCTAAGATGTAGATCACTCACTGAGATCTAATATACATTAGGAATACAAACCCAACCCTTAGGTGAAAATCTGATTAGCACAACCAAAGGGATAAGGGTGCTAATGCAAGATCTAAACCAAAGTGGGATTTGGTATTCCATTTTTTGTGGGGTAGATATGATAATGATATGATAAAGAAAGATATGGTAAATCTGATCTATGAAAGTAAATGCAAGAAAAAGAGTAAGGATGTATGCACCTTGATTAAGAAGAGGAAATATGAACTTCAGATCTGAATTTGACTGTCGCTGGAATATTGGATCCTACTGTAACTCCATAACTGGAACTCTGAGACTAGTATAAGTCTGCTCTGCAATTTTTAGCCAAAAAGTGTAGGGACAAGTCGAGAAATCAACTTGTTCACGACAACCCCAAATATGATGAAATTGTATAGGTTCCTGTGTTTGCACATGTACTTCCTAAATCTGATCCTACAAGTCCTAAAACCTATTCATGTGCATAGAAAATGGAAAATGGTTGTGGAAAAGGGTTTTTCTTGGTCAAACCCCTATTTAGGAATTAACCTCAAAATTGAATTGAAATTGCATAAAGGAAAGAAGCATGTAAAGTAGGAAGGTAAATGATTGATTCACCTTGTATGAAAAAACCCTTATGGATGGATATTGAGATCCGTCAAGCCCATGAAGATGCTTTTAATATGCTTAGAATGAGATGTAAAATCAAGGATGCCCTCACAAATGCATAGATCTATGATTGCCACTCCTAGATCATGAATGCATGTATGCTTGATAACCACTTGGAGAAGGAGAGAGAAATAAGGATGAAAGGATCTTCTTACTTGACTTGTGAATTCCTCTACTTGGCCACCATGGGAGAGAAACTTGCATCAAATTGAGAAGATTTTCTTTACTTGAATGGACCTTGAAGAAATGGAAAATTGGAGATCTTGAATTGGAAGCTTTCCTTCAAATCTTGAATCCACCACTTCAATTGCACAACTTGGAATCTTTCTTGCACTTAAAAGATATCTTTCTCATGTATAGTATGGATGCACAATAATGGATTGCCAAAGTGAGAGAATAGGACCTCCTTTTATACTCATTTTGAGATTCAAATTTGATCCAGGCTGACCACAAAATAAGACCTTGGAGAAAGACCCTAACATCGGGCCTAGAGTCAGATCTGGGCTCAAACCCCAGGGAAAATTTGAGAGTCAACTTGTACCCCAGGGAAATGTTGGATGATATCAGATTTGGATACTATTCATGCTATTGATATTCATGTTTTGTCACTGATGTCAACATATGTTTCTGTGGAGAGGACAGACTGGTTATTTGACTGACAGAAGTGTACGGACACTATACGGATGTTTCAGATTGATCAAAGACAGGGATATGAAGACAGATGTGTGATGACCTTATTCCTAAGGTTGCTCAACTTGAGGTTGCATATTAGTGATGTTACAGATGTTTTGGTGAAGACTGGTTTCTAGACTGTGACAGTAATTCTTGACAAAGCAGGTATTTGTATTATGCGTATATCTTACATATGAAGATGTTTCAGTGTATGCGAGCTTATGGGATGACTGAGGCCACATTGAATAATTTTCTTTACTGATCGATTGTTGTGAAAGTATTGGTGATGTTAGTTGTGGTGTGTATTCTGGAGGAGACCTATTTTGGTGGCCGACTTCAGACATGTAGCGTGTATCATGAATTGTGAGCATGGATTGCAGAACATGGAGTATCGCTGGTGGATTGTAATTGATGTTTACTTTTTATAGGTACCGTGTATATCTTAGCAAGGGGTTAAATGATTATTTGTATATTGGGAAAGCCTAATTGGCTGACCTAATTAATTATGTGTGTATTAGGAAAGCTTAATTGGATGACCTAACAAATTATTGTAATAGAGTATATATGAGTGATCTTTTTCTTTTGGAAAGATGTGGTAGAGATTGAAAAGGAAGAGAAGTGTAAGCTGCGAGGCTTGTTCCATTGTTGGATGTAGAGAAAATTTTGTGATAAGAATATTTCATTAGAACTGACCAAGCAAAGACAGATGCTATCAGACAGTTAATTGGATTGTATATGTCTTATATACACTTGTTCAGATTGTGAATCCTTGAGGGTGGCTTTAACCTTCTTTGGGTAGTGTGCCTGGGCAGTGAGCCTACTACTTTTCTTGAATCCTAACAGGGCATGTATCCTAACAGGGACTATGTATTGTAATGTTGTAATTGATGACATATATTTTTCTATTAGTATGCAAAGGGAAAAAACTGTTTGAACCGTCAGTTACACTACACCGAAAGATAGATTATAGTTGAAATTGAAAGTGATAAGTTCAAGACAAACCCAACAGAGAAGGATCACCAACAGTGTAAACTGAAAGTGCAAACTAAAATTGTTAACAGAGGAAACCGACAAAGGAACCTGAAAGCATAGTGCGAACTGAAAAATCAGACAAGAGAGGAACCTGACAGAGCAAGGGAACTCGGCTGGTAGACTTTCAGTTCAAACCGAGCATCAGACACTGAAAGTCAGTTATATCTTGAGAAATGTGGATCTGACTTCCACGTTAGATAAAGCACTTATGTTTTATATTTATAGTTTTGATTTGATTTAAAACCATTTATTGAGGGACAAGAAATATAATTGTAATTATTTTAATCAGTATAACTGATTAAAAACATGCAAACTAGGAGATCAAGGTAAAGTTGTAAACCTTCAATCATAGAGTTATCTTTGTAATCCATGAAACTAAATTAGGCCAATCTATTATATAAATAGATGTGTAATCATTCATTTGACATGGATGTGAGAATGATAGTAGCAAAGAAGAACATCTATGGATTAGACTGAGAGTTTCAAGAAGCAGAGCAATAAAAGATGAATTTGGTTATCAAGAACCAAGAATCAAGGCTACCGAGCAACAAAGGTATTAATCAATCACACTAGGTGATACATTGTACATGCAATCTTTAATGGATCTGTAATCAATAATTGTAGATTGCAAACACTCGGGTCAATGAGTATTTTTGTCTACATTCTAACAAGTGTAGCAAATAGAAGAAATCATTTCAAGAAAGGTGGATTTAACAATCCTATTGTAAATCTCTTAACCGAGTGCACACTAAACAGTGTTGCTAAATCTCTTAAAAGAGAAAACCTTAACCATTCTCCACATAATACTCCTAACAGGGTAGATCATCAGAAGTGATCAAATTGTAAGCCTTAACCGCCCCTTCCAATCTGCAGATAGTGACGTTTTGTGGGTGCCATCCCCACTGCAGTTTTTACCTTCTAACAGGGGTTTTCTGCGTTATCATATCTTGTGTTATGTTTCATTGCTTTCATGAATGTTTCTATGAATGTCTACATACAATTAAGATTATGAATTGATATCACATGCATAAAGAAAGAACAACATATATGATCGATAAAGAAAATGTTTGATTACATAAGGTTAAAGGTTAATTAACTAAAAGTTTTAGAGGTACTAATTCACCCCTCCCCTCTCAGTACATACTTCCCATTATTTCCAACAATTGGTATCAGAGCTAGATCTCTTATTTGGAAAAGTTTAAATACTTAAGAGAAAAGATCATACAATGGAGAAATACAAGCTTGATAAAAATATTGAGAATCAGAAGCTAGAAATACATATCTTCTATGAGCAATACAAAGCAACAAGAATCAAGATAAGAGAGCTACTGGATGAAAGAAAAGTTATGGAAACTCGAAACAATTAAATAGACTATCATGAAGAAGAGATGCCTGATTTATTTGAGTCATCAGGATCTACATCTGAAGGAAGCATCACAAGTCTAAATGAAAGCAATCAACATCTGACAGAACAAGTCAAGATACTGCAAATAGGTCAAGAGACACATATGGTAAGAATGATTGATGTCATGAACAATGCTAGACAATCTGAGCAAGAAAGAACGCTAGCTATTGATGACAAGAGAAAGATCATAGAGAAGCTACAAGAGAAAGAGTTAGAAATACAAAGACTTACTGAACATCATCATGAGATCACCAATCAGATTATTATTATGAGTCAAGAGGCAAACTGAATGAATACAAAACTCATTGAAAGAATAGAAGCTATTGGTGAGCTAAGAGAAGAAAATGAAAAACTGAAGCATGAAGTAAGAATTCAGCAACAACACAATGATATGATGAAGAGAGCTAAAGAAAGTACAAAAATGATGGATGATTTTCTGGATGGACAAAGAAGAATCAACAACAATATAGGACTAGGGTATACTGAGAATAGAGAATCACCTTACCAAGCAAATCCAAAGAATGTCTACACAAATTCAAGACCAAAGTAGTTGTCATGCAATCACTTTGGAAGGCCAAGTGACACATCTAATGTTTGCAGGAGAAAAATGAAAGGTATTCCTAACTCCACACCCTCATTCATAGGAAATTTTTATAAATGTAACAAGAAAGGACATAAAGCATATGAATGTAAATCTGAGGTGAAACAACCAAAGAAGGAAACCTACATGGACAAATATTGTCATGCCTACAAAATGCATGGGCACACATCTCTTGAATGCAGGAAGAAGAAAAATCAAGCATGGAAACCTAAAGATCAAGAAAATTCTTATCAACCGAAAAGAGTTGGTAACTCATATGTTTGGGATTACAACACATGGGAAAACTGCACAGCATGTGGAAGATTTGGACACATAGCTGCAAACTGCATGAGGAAATGGACAAGAAAGTCTAGAACCTAGACTAACGCCAGAATGGCATGTCTACACTGTCATAGGATTGGTCATCTAAAAAAATACTATAGAGACTGAATGATAGAGACAAGCACATTTCCCAATGGAAACACCATTGAAGACATTAGGAAGATGAGAAATAAAATGTGGAGGAAAGCTACAAACACTGATGAAGCTGGACCGAGCAATGCAAATGGTGACACCTTATCCAATGGATCTGGTGACATCACCACCCCCACCTAAGAAGAACAAGTAAGTATGGAACTACATTATACCAAGTTATATTTTGCATCAGTTCCATTATACATTGGTGAAATTCCAAACTAGCATGATTAAAGATGCACTATGGTATTACTTGTTATAATTTTGTGAAAATAATCTCGTCGGTCAATACATATCGAAATGCATTGGTATACATACAGAGCTAAGTTATCACACTAGTACATTTGAGACCTCTTTTCGATGGCTATGCGTCACAATTACGACACTACTCCATCGGGAAAGCGACATAGACCTTAATTGGCCGACCTAATCAATTTTTGTAATAGGGTATATATGAGAGATCTTTTCTTTTGAAAAGATGTGTGTATGGATGTGTATGAAGAGAAGGTGATTGAGAGAGAAGTGAGGAAGCTACAAAGCTTGATTGACTGTTGGATGTAGAATAGAGGATATGTTCATTGTACTTCATTGGAACTATGCAAGAAAAGAATTGCTATGAGATAGTTCACTGAATTGTATATTATCTATATACACAGTTTGTTCACATTGTAAATCCTTGAGGGTGGCTTTAACCTTCTTTGGGAAGTGTTCCTAGGAAGTGAGACCACTGTTACTCTTGAATCCTAACAGGGTCTATCCTTTAACGAGGACTATGTACTGTAATGTTGTAATAAGCTCCTAACATGGCTAAATCTTTTAACAGGGATAAAATACTCTTAGTACATCATTTGTGGGTGCTAATTCCCATTGGGGTTTTACCTTTAATAGGGTTTCCACGAAAACAAAGTATTGTGTTATTATTTTGGCATTTACTGTGTTATCATTTGATGTGAAGTTTTGGTTTATAAAGTTTAATGTTTAATAATCTATCTCACAACTGATTCACCCCCCCTTCTCAGTTGTGTTGGTGGACAGTTATTCCTAACAATTGGTATCAAAGCTACTAGTCCTTACAGAGAAAGATTAATAGCTTGAGGTGATCTTGAAGATGACATACTATAGGAAGGATAGTCTGAAGCTTGATCCTGAAAACTTTGATAGTTGAAAGAAAAATATGAGAACACATTTGCTATGCTTGGGAATCGACTACTGGATGATTGCTAAAATAAAGAAATAGATGAAAGTTGAGGATGAATTAGATAAAGCTACTGGAGATGAAAATATTTTTTTTCATGTAACATGGTCGCAAGGGAAGCATTGATCAATGCACTTTATGAAGGTGAATTCACAGAGGTAAAAGACTTAGTTTTTGCACATGAAATTTGGACAAGATTGGAAGCATTGTATGAAGGAGATAAGTTTACGAAATAAGCGAAGTTACAGAATTGGAAGAAAAAGATGGAAACATTGAAAATGAAAGATGATGAAAAAATTAGAGATTATTCATAGAGAATTACTAAAGTTTTTATTGGCATCAGGAACTCTGGAGGTACTTACAGTGAGGAAGAAGTGATTGTGAAAATTCTCAAATCCCTAACACTTGTATACAGAACTAAAGTACAAGGTATAGAAGAGATTTTACCTTTAAAACCTAACTTCAATAGAGATATGTTGATCGGAAAACTGACTACCTTTGAGGCCACAAAATTGGGAGATTATCTACCTAAAGTTGAGTCAACATTCAAGGAAACTGTGCATAGAAACAAAAAAACCTTATCAGGAATTGCAAGCACCAACAATAGTGACTTGAGAGAAGAACTTGGAGAATATGGTGATGAATGGGAATAGATACAAGAAGAAGAAAGGAAGCTAGATGAATTTGTGGCCCTGATCAAAAGAAGAGAAAAGAGAGGTAAGGGTAAATTTGAAGGAAAGTTACCTTTGAAATGTTTTTCATGCAACAAGATAGGTCATTTTGCATCATGATGTCCTACAAGGGTTCCAAAGCATAAACCTAAGTTTTGTAAATCTAAGTATCCAAAAGATAAGGAATGTTATTATTCTAGTGAAGGTGTTTCAGATGATGAAGTTGTTGACTATGATGAGATTGGATTTATTGTTATTAAGGATGATGAACCTTTACATGAAGAAAAAGCCTTAGTATCCTGTGTTGAAAAGAAATATGAATGGGTTATTGATAGTGGTTGTTCACATCATATGACTGGAGATAAAAATAAGGATTTTATTCTGAAAAGATATGATGGTGGTGTTGTAATATTTGGTGACAATACTCCTAAGCTTATCATTGGAGTTGGATCTATTTCTCTAGATGGAAAAACTAATACTGATAATGTATTGCTTGTTGATGGACTTAAGCATATTTTTTTGAGAGTTGGACAACTAGTGGACAAGGGTTAACAATTGAAATTCATTGATGGGAAATGTTATATTAGAATTAATGCTAGAGACTTGATCGCATCTGGTACTAAATCTAGAGGTAATGTATTTAAATTGAATAAATCTGAGGCTTCTTGTTTTATTGCGAAGGTTGATGACAACTGGTTATGGCATAGAATATTTTTTCATGTTAACTTTGATAATATTGTGAAGGCAAGTATGACTAATGTAGTAAGAGAGCTACCTATGATTGTGAAACCATCTAAAACTATGTGTATTGAGCATGTTATGGGGAAGCAGACTACAAGCAATTTTAAAAGCAAATCTTACTTTACAAAAGGAAAGTTGGATCTAGTACATATAGATCTGTGTGGTCCTACAAGAACAAAATCTTACCATGGTGAGATGTGTTTTATAATGTTTGTTGATGAATTTTCTAGGATGATGTGGGTTACATACTTAGGAGATAAATCTAAGGCATTTGATAAATTCAAGATGTTCAAAGAAAAAGTTGAGAATGAATTAGGCTTGAAGATAAAATGTTTGAGATCAGATAGAGGTGTTATGTTTACTTCAAACTTGTTTAATACCTACTACAGAGAGCATGGAATATACAGATAGACATCTACTCCTAGAACACCACAACAAATTGGGATAGCAGCGTGAAGGAACATAACAATATTAGATGTTGCCAGGACTATGCTATGTGTGTGTGTGTGTGTGTGTGTGAAATATTACACCTGCTACCTGCGACACAACACTTCAATAGGTCATTACGTTAGTGGAAAACATGGTTAGATGAGCATATAAAGCACTAAAATTGACCTATTGTTTTCTAACTAAGAAGAGTATGATAAGAAACACAACAACCCTCATATTATGCTACTATCAGTGACATATATGACTTAGCATGAAATATTTGAGTTAAAACAAACTATTTAATCATTAAGCATGCATATTATCTCTAAAAATGAACGTTATAACCATGTATTATAATCAAACTATAAAGTAAAAATGAAACTATCTAAATCTTAACAGCATAACAATGTATTTTCAATCTAAATTATGGGCTTATTTGAACTCAAAAACCCCTTTTATTTATAGAAGAAATGAGGAGAGAGAGGGGGACAAGGTTCATTAATGGAGTTGAAAAACTCATTAATGAAGTGTAAGAGGCATTAATTCCTTGGGCATTAATGAGGCATGGTGGAGGCAAATGCATTAAATGCTACCATTAATGTGAGCAATTCAGAGGCATGGGTAGGGGCACAAGTCAAGCTTGAGAAGGTGGGCTTGAGGAAAGGAATCTTGAGATTCTTTGACTTTCTCAAGTGAGTTGAGTCCTTAATCACTCCTTAATGGAATGTGACAACATTAGGAGGTGGGTTAGGATAGAATTGGGATTAGAATTAGATTTAGCAAGGGTGAATGGGTTGGGATAGGTTCAAACCCAGAGTAAAAGTGGTTGAAGTGGGTTAGGTTGGGGTTTAGAGGAATATTAATGAAATGAATAAAACTTATTTAATTCATTCAAAAATAGGAATATTAATTATTTAAGCTTTTAATTGATTTAGATAATTAATAGGACTGTAGCCAATTTAATTAAATTAATTAGGGCGCTATGGGAATGGGTTTCTTTTGCAAGTGAGCAATTGATTTAGGGTTTTATTTAATTCCTTGCAAATTAATCATTTTAGCCATGTATTTGATTGATTTTGATTTTGGCTAAAAGTAATTAATTTAGTGATTTTGATCACTTTAGGATATTAAATTGATTTCAAAAGAATTATGCCAAGCAGTAACAGGGTTGTTTGAACATAATTGGGGGTATGATCACACTTAGGGAAAATAGGGTCTATGGTTAGAGAAAACCAAATCTAGGTGGTTACATTTGCCCCTCTTTGAATTGGTGTGCGAGCAACGCATTGATTCAAAGAAAGTTTTTGATTTTGACTTCAGAAATATTGAGAATTTTGCTCACAATCGAATGAAAATGCCTGATGAGATCAGTCTCGCACTTGATCGAACTAAACTGATAGAATTGACTTTGCACTTGGTTGTCATACAAAGGTCAATAAAAGATCTTAAAGATACCAATTTTGAACTTGGTTATCATCCAAAAGTCAGCATGAAGCTGCCAGGAGCTTAGTAAGAATCTTTTAAAATGAGGGAACACAAGCTATCCAGCTTATGAGAACCAAAGCTTTCTATCCAACAGTTCCGACTTAGTCAAGGAAAATGTCATGCCCCTAGTTGTTCGATAATGAAGTCATTTTTGATGTTGTTTCGAGAAATTTTTTTATTTATGATAGTGTGATCATGCCCCATCTAAAATGAAATCAAAGGAAAAATAGAATCCCTCTGTTGAAAGAACGTATCACTTGCATGGAACGGGTAGAACAAGAAAGAATGCAGGATGCGAGCTACTGATGACCCTAGATGCGAGCTGGAACCCTAGATGCGATGATGTGTTGACCAGATGCAATCCAGGATACTAGATGTGAGCTACGATACAAAAAATGAGCCAGGAAATCCGGGATGCAATTTTATGATGTATCTGTCAAATTTGGTCAGTTTTGAAAAATTTGTCGTGGAAGTGCGTGAAGTTCATCTGATTTGCAGATTGCATTCTAAGACCTGTCAGTGGGTGAAAAACATATCCAGGATTAAATTTTGTTGCTTGTTTGAAAATGTTATCTTTTTAATGATGTTTCAGTTACGTCAAGCATTGTTGCATTGTTAAAGGGTGAATGAAACACATCTTTATGCCCTATTTCTAGGTGGAGGATTAAAATCCTAGCTCATTGACTTAGGTACACACTCAAATGCCAATCAGAATGCAACCATCACCAAGCACGCAATGGCTCCAGTCATGATGTTGTACTAGCTGACTCCAAACACAAGTGAGGGCACACTATGACGAGTGTCTTGGGGAAATTACTTTTTGCCTTGCACAAGGATTATCACCCTTTCAAGGGAAAATCAAGAATTCTTTCAGTTTAAGTGTTGTCTATGATTGGAAAATTCATTCAAAATCGTCCCCCGTAGAATTGCACAAGGCAAAATTGAGGCGTATAGCCCTATGAGTACTCAAATATGTGTAGTCTCACAAGAAAGATTCAAGTGGCTCCGCTCTACACATACCCAAGCATGCTCAAGGAATGATGTCAAAATTCCAGGAACAAAACCGATTCCGTCTTCTGAGGCTTTAGCCTATGAGGAAGCAACTATTTATAGTGAGTTGGAAGGATTGGCGTAAAACCTGTCCTCACTTGGGTCATTCCTGGGAGATTTTTTCCTCAACCAACAGGCCCTCTACTATTAAATAAGCATACAAAGGATTGGCAAGCGTAGGACGTCTAGATTTCTGATTCCTCCGAAGAAGAAGAGCATACTCTCCTAATCCATGTCATTTTCTCCCAAAACAAAGTCAATCAAACAGTTCATTCCCTCAAGCAATGTTGAGCTCGATTTAAGATGTTCCTACTTTAGGGAAAACAGAATGCTTGAAAGTAAATTTGTGTTGTTCAATTTCCACAATATTTAAATGATTTGCTTGTTCAATTTCTGATTCCAAAACTTAGACAATGAGTTTGTTCAATTATCCCATAATGTTAGATGCTTTGAATTATTCAATTTCTAATTCCAAATGAATTAAACGATGTACTTGTTCATTTATCCCACAAATTTAGTGCTTTGATTTGTTCAATTTTTTATTCCAAATGAATTAAATGATGTGAGTTTTCTTGTTCATTTACCCCCTAGATTCTTTCACAAGTGTTTAAAACAATGTCTGATTTTCTTTTAAAAGGAAAAGAGCATAGTAATCTAGTTGTTTTAAGACATGTTTGAGAAAATGGTATTTAAGTGTGAAATTTTTTGAAAAAGGGGTTAGTATGTGAAATCAGCTGAAAACCCTGCAACTACACACGTTAGTATTATCGTCTTCCAACTCCTTATCTGAAACCTGTAATCACTAGTTAGTCTATCAAAATGCCAAAGACACACAACTGGTTAAGCGTTAGAGGTTAGAAAATTAAGTGCACAAAAATCTCTACCAGATGCAATCTTATAAATGCAGTATGCGACACAGAAAACCATATACAACCTTGTGTTACCAGATGCGACAGTGTATTCACCAAATGTGATCCTAAACTGGAAACGATCCGGGAAATCCTGGATGCGAGCCTCAATTTTTGTGGTGTGATGGCATATCCCGTATGCAAGCCAGAATGACCATAAATGGCTCTGGACCTTAAAATTGGGAGATAGATTAGTGAAAAATAGGGTTAAAATGAGGCCAAATCCAGAATCAAGCCCCACGGTGGGCGCCAGAAATGTGTGTGTGAAATATTGCACCTGTTACCTGCGACACAACACTTCAATAGGTCATTATGTTAGTGGAAAACATGGTTAGATGAGCATATAAAGCACTAAAATTGACCTATTGCTTTCTAACTAAGAAGAGTATGATAAGCAACATAACAACCCTCTGATTATGCTACTATCAGGGACATATACGACTTAGCATGAAAGATTTGAGTTAAAACAAACTATTTAATCATTAAGCATGCATATTATCTCTAAAAATGAACATTATAACCATGTATGATAATGAAATTATGAAGTAAAAATGAAACTATCTAAATCTTAACAGCATAACGATGTATTTTGAATCTAAATTATGGGCTTATTTGTGCTCAAAAACCCCTTCTATTTATAGAAGAAATGAGGAGAGAGAGGGGGACAAGGTTCATTAATGGAGTTGAAAAACTCAGTAATGAAGTGTAAGAGGCATTAATGCCTTGGGCATTAATGAGGCATGGTGGAGGCAAATGCATTAAATGCTACATTAAATGTGAGCAATTAAGAGGCATGGGTAGGGGTACAAGTCAAGCTTGAGAA
>MU227225.1:3713445-3739740 GCA_018584345.1 Thuja plicata
TGGGTCCTTACGTCCCTCCATCTCCTATCTTTCCTCAAGATCAACATAGATGCATACCCTTGAATCCTTTTTATCCACCCACCCATCTAAACCAGTCATATTCTTCTTCTTCCTCCACAAGTCCCAATTCTTTTGGAAGAAACTTGAATGTTCAATACAAGAAAAAGAAGCAATACAATAATCCATCTAAAAAGAAGATAACCATGTCTCCTCTAATCGACATGGGGGCATAAATTTAAAAGAGATATCTAAGAAGAAAACTACAATACAAGTATGGGTTCCAAAATCCATCATTGAAGATATTCTCTCTAAATCATCGAAAAGAAATGAAAAGCCTACAACCATATGGATTCCAAAGTCTCTCTTGAAACATTCTCATATTGAGAAACAAGTGAAGTTGACATTCAAGCTTCTAAAGGCTTCCACTTCATCTTCTTCCAAAAATATTCTGTCATTCCATGGACCTAAACCGCAACCTCTGCTATCCATTCACCATATTCCTTCATGTATTCCTTCATTCACATTTCCTCTTTCCTCTCGCCACCCTTCAAGGTGTGTGTTAACGTTGATCTTGCCTTCCTTTCCGTCTACCCTTTCACAATTCTTCTATTCACTATCCTTCTACCTTATATCCTTTTTCCTCATTTGTCTATTCCTCCTATCTTGCAACCTCACTCTCTTTGCATAAAACCTTATCCTCCATTTTTCTCTTTCATCTTCCTTTCCCTATCAACATCTTTGAGCATATCATTTTGAATCCTTGGCATATTATGGTTTATCCTTTCAAGGAGCATTATCTAAAAAGCTTGCCTTCTTCCAAAAAATTTAAAATTCAAAAATAAATAAATAAATAAATAAAATAGAAATAATTTTGTCCTATGGTGAAAACCACTCCCTTGTGGTGCCTTGGATAAGTATCATGATGAAAACCTGGTAATCAGGCATCATGCGTAGTTCTTCTACATCGTTCGTCCATTCTATATTCTCTCTTTGATCTTGACAATGTTGATCTATACACGAACATTTGGGCTATCTTGTGAGTTATCTTACGATGATCTTTCTTTCATTCCTTTCATGTTTAGCCTTCATGTCTATCTTCCTCCATTCATTTTTGCCTATCGCTATCCTTTTTCCCTTTGGTCTTGATCTAATAAAAAAAAAGAGTAAAACACAGTGCTATGAAGCCTCTTGACATGTCTACTCCTTTGGACTGCATCCTTTCCTGCTTTTGTATTACAATTTTGTGACTTATCCTATGTTGGCTTTTCATTCTTGTCCAAATGTGCTTTATATGATGTTTCTTTCTTTTCCCTAGCTTGGGTACTCTTGAGGAGTTTGCCTTTGAGGTTTTCTTCCCTTCATTCTCCTTCATTCTCTTGTCTTCCATCTCTTCCACCTTCTTGTTAATCCCTCATGTCCTCCACCTTGCTAAACATTGGGATTGCGCGATGTTATCTTGCTTAGAAACTTGATCCCCATTCTGTCTGGGGGCATCCCTTTGTACATAATTATAGATCCTGAAAAAATCTAAAAAATGATATATTGTCAAAAATTCTAAAAATCAGAAAATATCCTTAAAAAATGACCATCTTAGTGAAAACCTAGCAATGGGCGCTTTGATGTATCTCCAAAAAAATTATATATTCCAAAAATACCAAAAAAAAAATCAAAAATTAAAAAATTAAAAAAAAAAAGAAAAAGTGCCTTGGTGAAAACTTGGAAACAGGCGCCTTAGTAGAAAAAATTCAAAAAAATTATAAAAAATCTTGAAAAAAAGAAGAAAAAAATGAAAAATGAAAAAATTGCAATAAAATCCAAGTGGTGTAAACCTAGAAACGAGCACTACGTGAGGCCTTTGCACCCCTATTTCTTAGTGCATGACCTCAACACTTAGCCTTTCTCCATCATGCCTTGTCCTTGTTGCCTTGGTCTGGAATTGGTCTTTGTCTTTGCCTAGGGGGCATAACTGTATTAGCTTCGGTCTCTTGGATGCGTTGGTCTTCAGGACATCTCACAAACGGTGTTTTTCAATACCACATCAACTGTATTTTTTAATACAACCCTTGACATTGAGTGTTTTTCAACATTTATCAGTTTGGTCTTACCCCGTTTTTTCATGTGGTCTTATCTTCTTGCAAATTCAATCTTTATCCTCGGAACTCAGTATCAGTTAACACACTTAAATTTTTAAACACAACACTTAAATGCTTGAGCTATGTCATGATCTTTTTTTTGTGTGCTGACTGTTATTGATTTTCCTTGAGTGTCCTTGTCTAATAAGTCTCTCTGTGATGCATAGCTAGAGGACTTGGGGCATGGGACATATTTTTATTTGCTTCCTGCTTTATGCTTCACTATTTTTGCACAACCGTTTTGCTGGTCATCCTAGCCTCTATGCCTTGATGCGAGCATGATTTTGCTATATTAAATTGGGTAAGCTAACATCACAGTCATCTTGACCTTTATGTCTTTGATGCTTATGTTAGAATCTTTCCACATTTCAAATTTGATATACATCACATTCATATCTTCATAGTTACGCTCGTGACTAGTGATGGTTATGTGATGTTTTCGATATAAATCACATTCATATCCTCATAGTTGCACTTGTGACTAGTGATGATTGTGTGATTTTTCGATGTTCGTTAATAATGGCCCAATGATGAAAATAAGTTCCTTTACATTCTCTTATGAATGATGAACACAAGATCCTATGTTTGTTGCTATATTGCAAGTACACCTTTGCATTTTCATGTAGCTTGCATTGTTAGACTTCATGTTAGTTTGCATTATGATTTTGAGATGGTTTCCTTCATCTTTCTTGTGGACTTTTAATCAACTGTGATCATATTCTAATCTTCATTTCCTTATCTTCTTTCGTGATTTCAATCAAAATTTTATATCTTAAACAATTGATTAATTTTGGGGCATTCTCTTTCTTAAGGCAAATTCTCTTTCTTCTCTCCATTTCTTCTTCTTCTTCTTCTTCTTCTTCTTCTTCTTCTTCTAATTCAACCTTGGGGCATAATCTTTCATGCTTAATGATCTGCCTTGGTTCTATGACCCTTATAACTTTCATCTTACATCAAGAACCTTATCCTTAGTTCAATTTGATCAAATTTATCAATTGGTTGTTTCTCCTCTATCTCATTTCAATTTCGATCACGAGGGGGCAGTACCTATCAAACTTCAATCTTTGATTCAACTTTATCAATTATATCAACCTTGACATGTCAATTACTTATATACGGTGTTGACCTTGTCTTTTTCAATTTGCTTATCTTTGTTTTGATATCAATTACTTATATATACTGGTGTTGATGTCTGTGTTGTTTTGTGATCCCAAATCGATCTCACACTTCAACTGCATTCTTTGACTACATGTGTTCCCGAAATGATCACACATTTGTAAAAGAGGGGCAAATGTATGCACCCTAAAATGGTCGCCTAGACTTTGGGCCCCATTTTATCATTTTATCAAATTTTCTGAATCAATGCTTTGGAACATTTTCAATTCAAATCAATTTCCTTGATCAAATTGTCATTAATTCAATTATTCAACTATTTCAATATTTCCTAAGGTTTGATATTTTTATTTAATTAAAAGATTTAATCTCCCTTTTAATTAAATAAAATTTATCTTATTTAATTAAAAGATTTAATCTCCCTTTTAATTGAATAAAATTTATCTTATTTAATTAAAGTAAATTTCTCCCTTTTAATTAAATAAAATTCCTCTTATTTAATTAAATTCAATTCCCCCCATTTAATTAAATAAAATTCTTCTAATTTATTTAATTGAAAGAAAACCTCTCTTTTAATTAAATAAATAAAAGTCCCCACTTAAAGCACTTTATTTGATGAAAAATGAAATAAATTAAATGAAAATTAAATAAAAATCCCTTTTTCTTCACATCTTCCTAAGTGGTGGGTTTTTGCCTCTTAATCTCAACCATTGATTATTTCTTTTTACCTCTTAATCTCAACCATTCACATTCCTATAAAAGGAAACCTTTCCTTCTCATTTGGGTAGTCATCAATCATCAATCAATCAATCAATCATCAATAATCATCGATCATCCACAATTATAGTATTGTTATGCTGCAGGTTTGGAGAGCAATTTTGGAGGAGGATTTGAGCACTCAAGCTTGGATATTGCAACTTCTCTCTTCTTGTCTCATTCTTCTTGCATCCATGGCTCCTCATGTAGATTAGATTCATGTTTATTTTCATAGATTAATCTTGCATTTGTATTTCCTTTCATAGATTTAGCCATGCATTGTTATCATTTAGATTAATTTCTTTTTATGCATTGTTATCGTATAGAGTATATCTCATTTTTATGCATTTGAATCTCTCATTTCATGGTGTACTTGCATGGGCACAACTAGGTCAATCTGAGGGCCTCCATTTCAAACATTTGCACTCCATGACTAGAGAGCTATGGATCGATATTTGAGACCTCATTCTTAAGCAACCTTGGCTGGAATGATTCATAGAAGTGTATCAACATTTTAGCACACACCTTCCTTCTATTGTTATCTTCTAATTGTCTTCCTCTACTTTTGATTCTATTTTACTTCTACAATTGCTTTGAGATCTAATATTTTACTTATATTGTCTGATCTACTTATTCTGATATCTATTATCTATCCCGGTGCTACAACTTGATTCACTTCTATCTGTGATTCTACTTTTATACTATTTATCTTATCCTACTGAGAGTGATAATTTATTTTGTTTGAAATGTGTATATTTTATGAGTAAGAACGGTCCCTTATCCTTATTTGGCACAGGGTCACCCCTCCTCAAACCTTCATGTACAACTTTGTGAGACAATATTTTATCATTTAGATAAAATATCAACCATTCAATCCTATTAATGCAAGATGATAAAGTACACAACACACCAACCACTATAATTGATTTTAACTTCTCTTTCGGAAGGCCAACCAGACAAGAAACATAAAGACAACACTTTGCAAATGCTTCTTGATATTCAAATTAGTGTGAAGGACAAATAATCTCTCTACACAAATTTAAAAAATAGAAATTAATTCTTTGAATTAATAATCACAAATGACCAATTTGAAAAGAAAATAATTCCACACCACAACTAGAGAAAATGAAATGGGCATTTTGTCCAATGATTTCATTCCACAATTTGCATGATCTTCCTGCAAAAATTCACATTACAAGTCCTTCGAATAGTTCACTGGCTTCCTCTGTATATTATGCAATTTTTGAAAAGACACCTCTTTGATCATCTCACCTACGGTTTACATTTGATTGAATTTTCTAAACATATCAAAATTATCCCAAGAGTATGTTATTACACTGTTACAGACATTCATCTTTAATTTTCAATGTGCATTGGCAAATAGGTTTGAATTGGCTTTATAAATCCGCCAGTTATAATTGACCCATAATATTCTAAAGCCCTTTATCTTGACCCATTTTGTGTAACGCAGAATCACATTCTTCGAGAAGTTCTGTCAAACAATCATGTGCTCTATTTGTGCTTTCACCGTTTATTTACACATCTTCACTGTGTTTTTGATGGACCCTGCTTCAAAATCTTTCAAATCTGGTGATCATGACCACAGCTTCTTTTGTTTTCGATGTTCATTTAAGATTCGATGTAATATTTCCAGCAATGCTAGATACGAGTATCCTATCGACATCCATTTTCGATAAAACCCTCCTCTCCTTCCTTTGATGCCCTTGCATTTCGATGAAAATCCCAATTCGACATGACCTCTTTCCTGTTTTAGCGATGATTGATGCTTCATCGATGGAAAAATTTCAATGGAACCAGACCGTAGTCTTTTCGATCCCTTAAGTTTCCCCATGAAGTATTTTCTACTTTGATGAAATATAAGCCTTCGACGTGACATTTAAGCGTTCGTTCGATATGTGATGTTACATCGAAAATTATATAAAGACATTTTAACTATACTTTTCTTCGGGCCCACCAACACTTCACTTCTTATGATAAGATTATGTGTGGTGAGGTTATTTTATTTAAAATCAATCTTCGTCAAATAGGCCACGTGTATAGATGGGATTCTGCACTTTTCTCACAAGTGTTCACATGTCCTCTCTATGTGCCAATTGCATACGAGGAGGGTCCCATCACATAATTTACATTAGGTTCCTGATATCAAATATTACAAACCTTGTTATTGGCATTTAATTTGACTCCCACAGTTATAATGTA
The DNA here is from genome assembly GCA_018584345.1 of Thuja plicata. Classification (NCBI taxonomy): domain Eukaryota; kingdom Viridiplantae; phylum Streptophyta; class Pinopsida; order Cupressales; family Cupressaceae; genus Thuja; species Thuja plicata. The sequence goes on from MU227225.1 coordinate 3,719,667, forward strand.
TGTTGGCCCCAGTATGGGCCCAACTAAAAAAAAATCGTTCTTGAACAACTGCACAATGAACCTTTTCGAATTAGTATTGTGAATAATCTAGAGTGAGTGATTTCCTCTGAGTGGATTTTTGCCAACAATGGGTTGTCAAAGTGCCATTATCGATTCTATGATGGATTTGCATATATCTTTCTTGTCTTTTCATGTCACCCATTAATGAACTTGTAACAATAATGACCTCATCAGCAGGTCAAATAAACCATTCTTCTCAAACCAATATCCTTTGTAGAAGTCTCCTCTTCCTAGTTGATCAAGTACAAAAGCTTGGTGATGACTTGTGCATTGTGTTATGTAGAATAACTATTGGTAGGACATAAATGTCTTTTCGTTACTAGGAGATACTAAATTTGACAAAAAAAATTGAGCTCCAACAATTGGAAATTAGTAAAATAAATCAGTAAAATACAGCTAAACAACATCATAGCATAATTTTAAGTAGCCAAATCAACTTGCACTATAATACATTTCATGTAAACAAGTTTGATACAACATCAAGCCATCTTCCATATACAAACATCATAATAAATTCCCCTTTTCTGATATACATAACATTATCTATTACAAATCAACTCAATACTCTATTTACATGTTTTATCTATTAGTTTTTTCTACCCTATTTATATATTGTATCTTCTTTATCCCTTTTTTCCTATACCTCCTCTTTCCATCCTATCTATTTGAGCCCTTCTTATAATAATAATAATAATAATAATAATAATAATATGTCATTGGGGTGCAACTTTTGTACATGTGATGGTTCTTTGATGTTTAGACACTACAATCCTTTATCGGTTGACGAATCTTGTTAAAGATTAGACTCTACCCTTCTAACATCTATAAGGGGAAAAATTGGATGGTGGAGAGACACTTGTTAAGAAGCCAATTTATGGTTGAATGATTAGACAACACATGCAAATTTTTAGAGCTATCATATAGGATCAACATTGTATAATTATCTATTAAAGGTAATATTAAGGGGTATATATTGAGCTATTTATAGAATCTAGGGATTGACTAATTTCTCATAGAATAAAATTAAGATTATAGTAATTAATATCACATGATGATAAAGAGTAGATTAGATATGGATAGATAGCGTTTTTATTTTAATGCCCTCATCAGCAGGTCAAATAAACCATTCTTCTTAAACCAATATCCTCTGTAGAAGTCTCCTCTTCATGGTTGATCAAGTACAAAAGCTTGGTGATGACTTGTGCATTGTGTTATGTAGAATAACTATTGGTAGGACATAAATGTCTTTTCGTTACTAGGAGATACTAAATTTGATAAAAAAATATTGAGCTCCAACAATTGGAAATTAGTAAAATAAATCAGTAAAATATCGATAAACATACATCATAGCATAATTTTAAGTAGCCAAATCAACTTGCACTATAATACATTTCATGTAAACAAGTTTGATACAACATCAAGTCATCTTCCATATACAAACATCATAATAAATTCCCCTTTTCTGATATATATAACATTATCTATTACAAATCAACTCAATACTCTATTTACATGTTTTATCTATCAGTTTTTTCTACCCTATTTATATATTGTATCTTCTTTTTCCTATATCTCCTCTTTCCATCCTATCTATTTGAGCCCTTCTTATACTATAATAATAATAATAATATGTCATTGGGGTGCAAATTTTGTACATGTGATGGTTCTTTGATGTTTTGGCACTACATTCCTTTATTGGTTGATGAATCTTGTTAAAGATTAGACTCTACCCTTCTAACATCTATAAGGGGAAAAATTGGAAGGTGGAGAGACACTTGTTAAGAAACCAATTTATGGTTGAATGATTAGACAACACATGCAAATTTTTAGAGCTATCATATAGGACCAACATTGTATAATTATCTATTAAAGGTAATATTAAGGGGTATATATTGAGCTATTTATAGAATCTAGGGATTGAATAATTCCTCATAGCATAAAATTAAGATTATAGTAATTAATATCACATGATGATAAAGAGTAGATTAGATATGGATAGATAGCGTTGTTATTTTAATGCCCACTAAGTTATAAGTCTTGACTCATTTCTAGATGACGAACATTTTTAAAATGATGACGAACATTTTTAAAATGATAACTTAAAGTTTCTCGACATTTCAATGGATGACTTAATCTAAATAGCCAATGTAAAGGATTTGTGAGGAGGCCTAGCTCTAGCCTTAGTTCAAGACTATAACAATTAATGATGAGTTGTTTTAGTAATCATTAGTGCCTCCCTAGTGGAAATATAGGTGCAATTGAGAGATTTTGTTCTCCGTGAAGAACAATCAATTTCGTGTTCAATTGCGATACGTCAAGACATGGGTAAACATCTATTATAAAGTAAAATGACCATAAATTATCTGCACATGCATATTTATTATTTTTGTTGGTGTATTTAATTATTGTTCCTAGTATTTTATTCTCCTAGGACATAAACACACATGTTGATTAAGTTTACTTAGGGACCACACAAGAGTTTTTAGGAGCTTTTCCACTTTAGGGAGTATTATTAGTTATCACATTTCACTTTATGTGCTGACTCCACCTTTAGTGCACTTATCACTTTATCATCCTCCACCTTTGTTGAACATGTTGCACATAGTTTGTTACAGATTGGAGGATGATCCACCTTAGGTGGGTGATAATTTGTCTCTTGATTATGATGTAATGAGACAAGGACACTTGTCATTGTCTCATTCACTCCTCTGTACTTACCTTGGCCTTATAGCCAAGGGTCTCCTATGTACTTTCAATTAATCCAATTACATTTTATTCTTATCATATTATTTCTCTCTTGTATTGTGTTTTCCAATCGTCTCTAGGTCTTGGGTGGCTACCTTTGTAGCCAAATCGTACAATTTTCCATTGCACTATTGCCTTCTTTAGAGTGTGCTAAACAACATATGGTCTTTCAATTTTTTTAATTTTTTTAAAGTATCTTGAAAGAATTTGTAAATGTAAAATTTTCATTTTGTAAATGTAAAATTTGAACATACAAGTGTCAATCATCCACATGGGGTGAGCATTCTTATTTAATATAAATAGAGGTTATAGCCCACTATAAAATAAGGGGGAAATATTTTAATGATGCAATAGGCTTATATTAATAAAAAAATGCAAGCAAATTGAGTTTATTTCAATCTTATTTCAGTTTACTTTGCAATACATGTCTTCTTTTGAGAATACAATATATGACATAATTTCATTGTAAAGTCCAAATTGCATCTATTATTTTATCATACACTTTATGAAATACATGTTTATGGGTACACATTTATTTTTTATTAAGTAAAAATAGCTTTTGAAGGGACCCGAAACCCTTTACAAATTTACATTACATAAGATAGGCTTTAAATTACAACAAAAGCAAAACTATGACCTAGAGTCATAAAAAATGAAAGCTCGCACTAAAAGAGATAGAGCCAACACAACACCAGAAACCAACAAAATACTAGTAAACAGACATAGAAATGATGAACTATAACTGATTGAATGTTTGAAGATGTTAAGTTGATCATCACCGAGTTGCAGAAAGTTAATGCATGACATTAAATCAGTTAATGTATTGTATTGTCATTGATGTCAACTTGATATAATCTCATTGGTTATATACATATAGTCAAAGACTTCAAAGAACCAAATAGATAAAGGTTATGTTATCAGTAATGCATAAAAGTTTAGTATACACCAAGTGACAACAAACACCGACGGACAGTGCACAACGATGGATACAGAACCCCGAGAAGAGTCACAGTGATATCCGAGCAGAATTGAATGTCATAGTGTTACCCGACGGATAGACAACCCTGACGGACAGAGATGCCTGAGGACAACTAAAGTCAAGACTGAGAAAACAAGGAGTTAAACACCGATCAGAACTGAAGTTCAGAAATGACAAAAGACTTAGCTTGCAGGAGCTAAACATGGAGTTAACTGATTGATTACATTATTTTCATCGACTCGTTAAAAGCTAGAGATAAGCTAGAGTTTAAAGCTAGTTTTATTCCAGTTGTCAAGGAGAAATCTATGGGATAAAACTAAAGCAAGATTTAAAGAAAGAATGGCAAGATTTGCAGATCACGCCAAGAACAAGAAAGACAAGGACTTAGAAATGGTGAAATCATGTCTATAAAAGAGACAAGCTAATTCATTATGAATTGGGGGAGAATATAAGAGGATGTTGAAGAGAATATTGGCGAAGATAAGAAGTCTTCATACATACCAGATCAAACAAGCTGAAGAACAGAGCTAATATTTCTGCGGACACCGAGCAACAGAGAAACAACATCATCACTGAGAAGAAAGAAGTGGAGCAAAGGAACAAAAGAGAAACATTGATCAGAAAGGTATTATGAGCTTATAATAGATCTAAACATCTGCAAAGTCTAAGTTGTATTTATTAAAAGATCATATACTATTTCAGTTTAACCATTGATTCAGAAAATATTTTAACAGATTGAGATTTAACTATCCTCTATATATTGAGATACATCCCAAGGAGTATCAAAAATTTTCTCATGAAGATAGCATAGTGAAATGCGAGATATCAAGTGGCAAACTATTATATTTAAATCCTCTAACAAGGTCGCACTTAACAGTGTGTTTGTAACCTTTAACAGGGTTGGTTCTTCACCGAGCTCACTTTAGAAGAGTAAAAATTTTGGGTTACCGGTCCCAAGTGGTTTTTCCCTTAACAAGGTTTCCACGTTAAAAATCCATGTGTCAAATGTGTATATGATTCATTGCTTTGATTTTTTGATTTACACATTACTAAAATGGGATTGATCGGTAAACACTAAGTTATTTATTGTATTTCGGTAAAGACTAGACTGCTATTCGGTAAAGCTTAAGAAAAATGATTAACGGTGAAATCTGAGCAGTAGTTATTTGATAAGATTATTTAAAGGCATACATCTTGTAGGACTGAAGATAACTAGAGGTTTCTATATGTGCTATAAAGTTTTGGATTAAATTTTGAGGCCACTGATTCACCCCCCTCTCAACTATTCTAATAATTGGTATCAGGGCTTGTGTTCTTAGAAGGGAGGTTTCAAGACCTAAGAAAAAGATCACAAGATGAGAAAAAGAGATATGCCTAAGCTGAACAAAGACAACTTTGCATCATGGCAAAGCAGGATAAGACTCCACCTATTAGGTATTGGAAATGATGTTACTCAATACTTGGATACTGAATATGTGTTGCCTACTGGACCTCACACACTTGATCAATTGAGAGAAAAGCATGAACACAATTCTATGATGATAGAACTTGCTTCCTCACTCTCAGATGTTGAATTTGAAGATGTCAAAATATGCACCTCTGCAAAGAAAATGTGGGATAAATTGAAGCTAGTACATGGAGGAGATGCAAATGTGCTAAGAGCTAAAAAAAAGCCAAAGAGGAAGGTTTGATGACCTAAGAATGAAAGAAGGAGAAAAAATCACTCCGTACAGCTGCAAAATCAAAGAGGTAGTTAATGCTATCTGAGGAGTAGGAGGTGTACTTGAAGAAGAAACAGTGGTAAGTAAAATCCTAAGAACCTTACTGCTTGTTTATGCTATTAGAGTATCTTCTATACAAGAAATGAGAGTAGTAGCAAATAACAACGTCACTCTAGATAGTTTGGTTGGTAGACTTATTTCATTTGAGATGAATAACTTTGACAATAGTGTATTACCATCTATCGAGTCTACATTCAAATCTTCTTTGAAAATAAGTAAATCAAGTCATAAATACACTATGAGAAATGATAGTGAAAGTGATAGTGATGACCAATAACTTGATGAGATTGAAGCACTAATGGCTAGAAGATTGCAGAGATACAAAGGTAAATTACCATTGGTATGTTTTAATTGTAAAGAGATTGGACACTTTTCTGCTAGATGTCCTAACAAAAGAAAAGAAGACATAAACAATGACAGATCATATGAAAATAAGTTTGACAGAGGTGATGACAGAGATTACCGAAGCAATCGACAATATGACAGAAGAGACAACCGAGACTACAAGGACAAAGGGAAGAAATCTTGTTACCTGGATGAGAACAAAGCTGAGAATACTGACACCAAATTTGATGAAGATATTGAGGTGGTATTTGTTGCTATGAAGCATGATTCAGACAAAGAGGAAAGGTATGTTGAAAATGCACTCATATCTAAGGTTAGTAAAAATGATGTATGGATTATTGATAGTGGTTGTACTCACCACATGACTGGAGATAAGGAAAAGTTTGAAACTTCTGAATATTATAATGGTGGATCAGTAAGAATGGGTAATGACTCACCTTGTCTGGTTGAAGGTAAAGGAACCATAATATTGAATAATCTGATTAGATGCGAAAATGCATATTGGGTAAAAGGACTTAACTATAATCTATTGAGTGTTTCACAAATGAATAACATAGGTCACCGAGTTGCATTTGAGAAAAAAATGGCAAATGTCTTTAATGAATCAGGAAGGTTGATCATAATTGATGAATAGACAAAAGGTAACCTATTCTATCTTGATGATATAAAAAACACTTGTTTAATGGCTAGAAACAAAGACATATGGTTGTGGCATAAAAGGTTATTTCATGTGAATTTTGACAACATGATTAGGATAAGCAATAAAAGGAAAGTAAGATACTTACCGAGCATGTCAAAGCCCAACCATATCATGTGTAAGAATTGTCAAAAAGGTAAAATGACAAAGTCTAGTTTCAAGAGCAAAACCTACACATCTAATGTCATTCTAGAATTAGTCCACACTGACCTATGTAGACCCATAAGAACAAAGAGCTACTATGGTGATAGATACTTCATTCTCTTTGTTGATGATTATTCTAGAATGATGACAATTATGTTCTAAAAAGAGAAATCAAAAGCATTCAAGATGTTTAAATGGTATAAAGCTATTGATGAAAAACAAAGTGGTAAGGAAGTGAAATGCTTAAGATCAGATAGAGGAGGAGAATTTATTTTTGATGAATTCACAAATTTTGTAATGAGCATGGAATTCAAAGATAAGTTTATGCACCAAGAACACCACAACAAAATGGGGTTGCTAAAAGAAGGAACAAATCCATTGTTGATTGTGCCAAAATATTGATGATTGAGAAAGGCATCACTCAGACATTTTGGAGAGAAGCTGTCAGTACTATTGTCTACACATTGAACATAGTTCAATTGAAGAAAGACACCAATAAGACACCTTATGAGCTATGGTATGGATACACACCCAATGTAAGTTACTTCAAAATTTTTGGTAGTCAATGTTATATTTTGAAAGATGAAAGAAATGGAAAGCTTGAATCTAAAGGTGAAGAAGGAATATTTTTAGGGTATTCTACCAAAAACAAGGCTTATAAATGTCTTAACAAGTCCTCTAACAAAATCATTGAAAGTGAAAATGTCAAAATAGATGAATTTGCTAAGAAAAATGATGAGGAAAGCAGAAAAGAACCAGAAGACTAAAACATGTTTGTCTACAGTGAACAACCTGACACTCTACCCGAGCAACAATGTATCACTCACGAGCGACAGAACAATGCACCCGAGCATCAGGCTGCAAACACCAAAAATTGGGAAATTGCTCAAGATGATGTCCCGAGCGATGGAGATCAGAATGATGAACAAAAAGCTGAACCAAAACTTGCCAAGTATGTCAGAAGACACCATCCACAGAACCAAATCATAGGAGACAAAAAGGCTGGAATGAGAACAAGAAGTAAGTCACTGAACACTAGATGTTTAATTTGTGGTTTTGAGCCTAAATATGTTAATACTGCACTTGAAAATGAAGGATGGGTCAATGCTATGAATGAAGAGATAGAACAGATTGAGAAGAACAAAACATGGACATTAGTACCTAGACCGGATGACAAAAATGTCATTGGTACCAAATGGATATTCGGAAACAAGATGAATGAGAATGGAGAATTCACAAGGAACAAAGCAAGATTAGTATGCAAGGGGTATGCACAAGAAGAAGGTATTGACTATGGAGAAACCTTTACACCCGTTGCTAGACTAGAAGGAGTCAAAATTCTACTTTCTTATGCTGCATACAAAGGATTCAAGGTATAGCAAATGGATGTAAAGTCTGCAAATGGAATACTATAAGAAAAGGTACACATTGAACAACCAGAAGGGTTTGTTGATCCTAACAAGAGAAACATGGTTTGTAGATTACACAAAGCCTTGTATGGATTGAAACAAGCACCAAGTGCATGGTATGAAAGACTTCACTCCTATCTCATAACTATTGGATTTGTAAGAACTATTGAAAATAATAATCTGTATTTAAAAGAAGATACTGATGATAATATTCTGATTGCTGAAATATTTGTTGATGATATCATATTTGGTGGTAATGATATTTTGTGCAAATCATTTTCTAATGAAATGAGCAAAGAGTTTGAGATGTCAATGTTTGGGGAGATCAAATTCTTTCTTGGTATACAGATTCTTCAATAGGATGCAGACATATATATCACACAATCCAAATACATCAAGGAAGTTCTCAAGATATTCAAGATGGAAGACTCCAAGCCAGTTGGAACACCTATGGAAACCAGATGCAAGCTGACAAAGGAAGATAAGTCAATCAAGATAAATCTGACCCTATATAGATCAATGATTGAAAAACTCATGTATGTTGTTCATACTAGACCAGATATAGCACATGCAATTGGAGTAGTTGCAAGATTCTCTGGTAATCCCAAGGAATCACACATGACTACTGTCAAAAGAATTATGAGATATCTAAAGAATACTGAAGACTATGGATTATGTTATAAAAGAGAAGGAAAATTTGAGCTTCAAGTCTATACAGATGTTGTTTGGGCTGGAAACTTAGATGACAGAAAGAGCACAACAAGAGGAGCATTATTCATGGGTGAGAAACTTGTCACATGGATATGTAAGAAGCAAGGATGCATCACACAATCTACTGCAGAAGTAGAATATGTGGCTGCTGTTGTGAATTGCTCAAACATTGCATGGATCAAGCAATTATTGGAAGGTATTAATATGAATATTCTTGAACCACTGATTATATATTTTGATAATACTAGTGCAATAAACATCTCAAAGAATCCAGTCATGCATGCTAAGACAAAGCATATTGCTTTCAAGTATCATTACTTAAGGGAACAAGTGCAAGAGAAAGAGGTGATACTAGAATATGTTCAATCCAAGGAACAATTAGAAGACATATTCACAAAGTCATTGCCTAAAGATACATTTGAGTACCTGAGAAAGAGACTAGGGGTCCGACCCTTGTCTATTGGTCACTAAGATGACAAGGAGGCTGCATCAGCCTACACATAATCAGAAGATCATTCATGTTGATGCAAGCACAAAGATGGATTGCAAAGATTTATCAGTACATAGAAAGGTACATATCTGCACTGAATACCAGAGCATGTATTGCTGATGGAAAGGGAAATTCAAGGAATATATTAAAAATAAAAGAGAAAAGAGTTGTCATTGTTGTCAAAGGGAGAGAGATATTCAATGAAATACATTGCTGTCAAAGAGAAAATAAATATCCATCAGAGAGAGAAATAGTCAAAGGGAGAGAAAACATCAGAGAAATATTTAAAGAAACATCCATCTAAGGGAGAGAATTGGAAAAGTTAACACTGCATATCTATCCAGAAAAGGGAGAAGAGAAGATTCTACAAAAAAGGGAGAGACAGAATCGGAAGTTGCTACATCTATCCAGTGAAGGGAATAAAGAATGAATAAAGTACTATGCAAGAATCAAATCTAAGCTATAAGAGCTTACCAAAAGTCAGACATTTGTATTGGCTATAGAACAATAATTTTGGTAGATATTGATGAACTACAACTGATATATTTCATAGTGTATTAGTATTATGTAGTATGTTTCCATCAATGCCAAAGGGAGAGATTGATGAACTATAATTGATTGAATTTTTGAAGATGTCAAGTTGATGATCACCGAGCTGCAAAAAGTTAATGCACTACATTAAATCAGTTAATGTATTGTATTATCATTGAAATAAACTTGATATAATTTGATTGGTTATATACATATAGTCAAAGACTTCAAAGAACCAAAGAGATAAAGGTTATGTTATTAGTAATGCATAAAATTTTAGTATACACCAAGTGACAACAAACACCGACGGACAGTTACAGCGATGGATAGAGAACCCTGAGAAGAGTCACAGTGATATTCAAGCAAGAAACCTGAGCAAAATTGAATGTCACAGTGTTGCCCAATGGACAGACAACCCCAACAGACAGAGATGCCCGAGGACAACTAAAGTCAAGATCGAGAAAACAAGGAGTTAAACACTGATCGAAACTGAAGTTTAGAAATGACAAAAGACTTAGCTGGCAGGAGCTAAACACGAAGTTAACTGATTGATTACATTTTTTTCATCGACTAGTTAAAAGATAGAGATGAGCTAGAGATTAAAGCTAGTTTTATTCCAGTTGTCAAGGATAAATTTGCAGGATAAAACTAAAGCAAGCTTTAAAGCAAGAATGATGAGATTTGTGGATCACATCAAGAACAAGAAAGACAAGGACTTAGAAACGATGAAATCATGTCTATAAAAGAGATAAGCTAATTCATTATGAATTGGGGGAGAATAGAAGAGGATGCTGAAGAGAACACTGGTGAAGATAAGAAGTCTTCATACATACCTGATCAAACAAGCTGAAGAATAGAGCTAATATTTTTGTGTACACCGAGCAATAGAGAAACAACAACATCACCGATCAGAAAGAAGTGGAGCAAAGGAACATAAGAGAAACATTGATCAAAAAGGTATTATGAGCTTACAATAGATATGAACATATGCAAAGTCTAAGTTGTATTTATGAACATATCATATACTATTTTAGTTTAACCATTGACTCAAAAAATCTTTTAATAGATTGAGATTTAACTGTCCTTTATATATTGAGATACATCCCAAGAAGTATCAAAAAGTTTCTCATGAAGATAGCATAGTGAAATGCCAAAGATTAAGTGACAAACTATTATATTTAAATCCTCTAACAAGGTCACACTTAACAGTGTGTTTGTAACCTTTAATAGGGTTGGCTCTTCACCGAGCTCACTTCAGAAGAGTGAGAATTTTAAGTTATCGATCCCAAGTGGTTTTTCCCTTAACATGGTTTCCACATTAAATTTCATGTGTCAAATGTGTATATGATTCATTACTTTGATTTTTTTATTTACACATTACTAAAACATGATTGATCAGTAAACACTAAGTTATTTATTGTATTTCGGTAAAGACTAGACTACTATTCGGTAAAGCTTAGGAAAATGGGTTAACAGTGAACTCCGATCAATAGTTATTTGATAAGATTATTTAAAGAATATTGTAGGACTAGAGATAACTAGAGGTTTGTATAAAGTATTATGAAGTTTTGGATTAATTTTTGAGGCTACTGATTCTCCCCCCCCTCTCAGTTATTCTAACAAGAAAGACCAACAAAAGAAGAATTAAGTAAAGTTTTTCAGGATCTCGGCCGCTTCATCAATTTCCTTGTTAGTCTTTAGTGCTTTCTTCATAGTATTTTCCTGAGTCCTTTTCCCAGGTCTAGCAACCTCCTCAAAGTCAGTTTCCTTATCAACATCAATTTCTATGATGGCTTTTCCTTGGTTCATCTATTCTAAATTCCCAACTAAGATCTTCAGGTGATCCATGGAAGCTTTAAGGATCTTGTATCTTTCCTCACCAATTTTCTTCAAAGTGACCTCTAGTCTAGAAACCCTGGTCTCCTTTTCCCCAAATTTATTATCAAATCTTTGTGTTAGAGCTTCAATATCATTCACAACTTTAGCAAGAGCCTTAACATCCTCAGAAAGGGTGATATCCTTACCCACTCCTAAATTCATAATAGATTCAAGCTTACTAGAGAGGGCCCTATGTTTGATGTTAATTTCCTTCACTTCATGAAACACCCATTTGATAAGCATGTAGAAATCCACCACTCCACCTTTAGTTGTTTGTAAGAAATTAATGGAAGTTTCTCTGTTGTAGCAGTCCAACTCACTGAGATTAGCACCTTCCCTAGTATCCACCTCAGTCACATCAACCTCCTTAGCACCAGAAAGGGAAATAGGGGCATCCTTCTCTAAGGAAACATTTTTATGATTTCTATCTCTAGGATGGGGCTTTCCAACCCTTTTGGTGGCCAAGGTAGGTAAAATAGCAAGAGATTTACCCTTATCCTTACCCACTTGATGAGAAAGGGAGCAGTCAATTTTCTTAGGTTTCTTCATGGGTTTGGAGAACTTAGGGTCCTCATCAACTTCAGTGTCCCAACCCTCCTCTTCATACTCCCCTTCCTTAGAGAAATCCTCCTCTTCCACCCTATTCTACTTATTATCACCTAGATGGGGCTTCCCTCCTTTCTTGGACACTGATGACAGTGTAGCGACAATGAATTTACCTTTTCACATTCCCACATTCTTGGGATTTTTCACAAGAGTAGAGGACACGGGGTCCTCATCAACATTTTTATCCCATCCCTCCTCTTCACCTTCCCCCACATCATGCATTTCTTCCTTAGAATCAGTGTTGCCCAGAACATGATAATCAACAGAAGTAACTTTATAGTTGTATAGTCGAAAAATAGAAGCACTTCCATTATATACTGGTTTATGTTGGATTTATTGGAATGATGTATTGAGAGGGGAGGGGTGAATTCAATACCTCTAAAACCTTTTATGAGATTGACCCATTAACCTTTGTGTCATCAGATTTGTATATATCTATCTATCTGTTCATCTTTGCTTATGTATGTGTAATCATAATATAAGTTCTTTACATGTATAAACATTCAAGAAAAATTAATGAAAACAAATAACACATAACACATGATATGATATCGCAGAAAACTCCTATTAGGAAGTAAAAACTATGGTGGGGATGTCTACCCACAAAACTTCACTATCTGCAGATAAGAAGGGAGCCGGTAAAGGCTTACAATTGATCACTTCTGATGATCTACCCTGTTAGGAGTATTAGAGTGGAGACTTGTTAGGATCTACTTTGTTTGAAGCTTTAGCAACACCATTAGGTGTGCACTCTGTTAAGAGATTTATCAAAGAACTGTTACGTCCACCTTCTACAAAAGGATTTCTGTTGTGATGCACTTGTTAGAATGCAACTACAATATAAATGTTGATATGATAGTGAATGCAATCTCTAATTTCTGATAAAAGATCCTGTATAGCTTACAATGTATGTATGTAATCACCTTGAGTGATTGAGTAATACCTTGTTTCTTCTCGTCGGTAGCCTTCCTATGTTCTTGATAACTACTGTGATCTGTTTCTGAACTTTGCATGAATTCTCTTCTTCTGCTTAGATTCTCTCCATGGCTACTATCATTTTTCAAATGATTACAAATCTCTCATGTTACAAATGATGGAACATCTATTTATACTATTTTCTAGCTCTATTCTTGATTCACGCTTTTCAAATTAACTCTAGATCCAAGGTTTACAACTTGACCTTGATCTTTAGTTAGATATGCTTTAGATCTGTTAGGATGATTTAAAACATTTACAATGTGCTTGCTTGACCCTCAAGTTAAGATTTAAAAAAAATGAAAACTTTATAAATAGAATTACATTGCGTTATCTGATGTGTAAAGTCAGATCCACTTTTTGTGGGTTCTGTAACTGACTGTCGGTTCTGATGGTCGGGCTGCTCTATCAGTCTGTCAGTTTTCTTCTCCGTTGGTGTTCCTTACTTGAACTGTTTGTCGAGCATGCCTTTTCTACTCTGTCAGAAATTTTCTCAAAATTGTATCATCGGTTATGCTTGACGTCGGTAATTTCTATACTTAGCATTTTCACGTTAGATGTTTTTTCCTATCGAGTATGCTTGCTGTCCGCCAGTTATGCTTATACCAATGACCTTTATCATGTTTTTCCCTTTAAGTATACTAATGGAAAAACTTAATGTCATCAATCTCCCCCTTTGACATTAGTATAAAAAATTGATATGTGCAACATACTTGATGCATTAGTATGTACACCTATGTATACTTCTTCCTTAGTCATGAAATGACTCCCCCTATGCATATGCCGGTAAGTGTAAGTTTATGTACATGTCTATCTTTTTTGTACATACATTATACATATCCTCATATAGTATTTTGTACATATGTATACATTCCTCCTTTTTCTTACTAAAGTATATTGTACATATGTATACATTCCTCCTTTTTTGATAATGAGGGCAAAGGTACTTACATATTTTCAAAAATCTGAGAGTGTGAGGCTTTGATTTTCTCCATCATTTTCTCCCATTTCTCCTTGAAATTCTCAAGAGCCAAATGCTCAAGTGATATATCCTCACATGCATGTCATATATGTTGTCTACCATAGACATCTCTGGGGTCGTGATTAGATTTCTTGCATCTGTAATATGATGTTATAAAGTGGTGAGGTTTGGCAAAATGTGAGCTTGAAGCTCTGTAACCTCATTTCTAAATTGAGTCTCTGCATCCCATATTTCTTATCTCAATTTTTTTTAACTTTGTAATCTTTTCATGATGCAGCTTTATAGTGTTTGCATCAGAGGTTAAACTCAGTGCACTAGCTGTTAGATCTAAATCTAATTGTGAAAACTTTTCACTATTTTCTTTAGTGAAATTTTCTAATGTGCATAATTTCTAAACTAAGGTAACAACTTCAACAATCATAGGTTCTAATTCACTTGCTAGTTCAGATAGCTTTACCTTGATCTCTGCCACTTCTTGGCTGATCTTCTCAATTAGTTTGTGTTGGTACTTCATCTCTACATGTTCTTCCATTGCCTTCTCTGCATCTACATTCTAATTTGTGATGGCATCGGTAAGAACTTCTGTTTGTTCCATGACTGATATACTATCTTCGATTTTGACATCTGGAACAATTTTTTGTAGAATATCCCTTGCCTATTCAAGTGCTTGGGCTTCCCTATGTGCCTTTTTCATTTTCTCTTGTATTTCCTTTCTCTGACACATTACTCCAAACTTTTGAAGTGATTCAGTATCTAAAGTAGATACATCCCACTTGGGTATTTCTTTTACCTCATCAAGTGTGACAGCCAAGATATCTTTCTTTAATACCTTCTTCTTTTTCTTCTTTGGCTGGGAGGCAGATTGATGTACTACCATTTGTAGACCTTGAGATTGGATTGATTTGGTAGGTGAGGGTTGAGAAGATGAAGCATCTTGTCATTTCTGTTCTGAGTCCACCGGCTGGTTTTGTGAAGATGTCTCCTCATTTTCCTTAGGTGTATCAATAGATTTATCTTCTTTTGCTTTCATGATTTCATCCCGTTTGACTTTATCACTCTTTTCTTTCTCTACATCCTTTCTCAATGTTTCATCTATTTTGTTATCTGCCCCTTTGTCTTTTTCAGTAGACACTTCTTGCTGAGTGTCGGTTGCATCTTTCATTGTTGTATCTGTATCCTTTTGAATATTTGATGCATCTTTATTTTCATCATTACCCATGTCCTTGGGTATATCATCATATTTCTTAGATTATTTCTCCTGACTTGATTCAATATCAATAGAATTGATTAAGATGTTCATGTTTGTCAGTGTATTGACTTCTATAGTGTTAGCAGTTGAATCATGTTCGTCGGTATTGCCCTGTGCAACATTGATATCTTCTTCTTTTTGCACTTCTTATGTAGGGTCTTTTCATATAATGTCATTGAAAATGTTATCTAACCATGATTCACCATTGATATCATTAGTTATGTTACCTTTTATTGTCAAATCTTCTTTGGTAACTTCTTCTTCTCCACTCAAGTCAATATGAAGTGGACTTGGTGGATTTTGACTTTCCTCACTTTGAGTGTTGTCAAGAGTAGTGTCTAGCCATACTTCATCTACAACGTTAGTGTGTTTGGGGCCTACTAGATCACTCTCTTCTCTATCCAATTCCATAGACGAGTCATGTTGTACATCTTTAATGATGATTTTTTCCTTCTCCAGGCTAGTTTCCTTAGTGGGCTTATTGAGTATCTTGCACCACTTCTTAATGCTATTTTGGTCAAGATCAATTAGCTTCCCCTTGAGAAATTCACATGCTCTCATTTTTGGTGAGAATTATTTTTCATACTTCTTCATCATCTCAGTAATTTCTTCCTTATTTGTATCAAGGGGCATAAGAGTAACAAGTATTCTTTCTCTTATTTCCTTTTCCTGATGTAGTGCAAAAGTCAATCTGGCTGACAATCTCTTTGATAGTTCTTTGGGAATGTCATATTCTGAGAATTGTAGTGGAACATAATCATGTTTACACATTTTTGCAATTATTGCATCTTCAATCTTATTTTGATCCTCTGTACTGAATTTTAACCATTTCCTAATGTTAGGATCAGAAATAGACTGTGATTCTGAAATATTCTTGCATATTTTATCAATCATTGTAGGGACCAAAGGTTCTTTTTCCTTCTATACTTCTACATCAGCTTCATCCATAGCTGAGTCTTCTAGATCCTCTCTAGTTCTAGTCATCTTCCTCGTTTTGGTCTGTTTTTCTTTTGGAGGAGCTGGTTTTCTCTTGTATATCCTCACTCTTCCTTTCTGTAATGGTGAAGGAGTTGACTCTTTTGTAGTTTGGGTTCTTGTTCTTGCTTTCTTGGGTGTAGGAGGAGGTGGAGAATTTGACTATGTACCTTCTGAGTCATTCTTTTCTGCCTCTTCACTGATAGGTGACTATCCTTTGGTTTGTTCCTCCTTACCCTCTGTTTCCTCTTCACCTTCTTCTATAACTACAAATTTCTTGGTTAATTTTTTAACCATCTTGTCCTTCTTGTTTACAATCTTCTTGACAACAAGATCTATCTTTATCTTTTGTTTGGATTCCTCATAGGTGCCAAATCTTGCTTGCTTGTTGTCAATTGGTTCATTCAATAGTGCCTTGATGCACTCATTGGCTTGTCCTGATTTGATCTCATACTCTAAATGTGAAAGCCATGACTTCATAGGTACTACTGCTTGGATATAAGTGAAATCAATATCTACCATAAAACATATGTCCTCTTTGTGTTCTTCTATCAAACTTTCAGGTATCCTTGTTCTAGCTTGCAACATTTCCTTAATGCTTTTGAAATACTCATTCATTATATCATCAAAGTCTGTTCCTAGTGACTCTATATTCTCACATATATGTATGGTTACATGTCTTCTTGTATCCCATACTACTTTGCCTATGGAAGGAAAGTATTCTTCAAATTAAAAGAATATGCACATAATGAGGGAACCAAACTTACAAGTGTTTGTTCTTGAAGATCTTATGGTGTTCATGTTCTCCTCAAGTTGATTCAACATGATCTCTGCAAGATCCATCTTCTTTCCTTGTTTGATGATTTTGTATGTTGTGCTCATAGCAGTGATTGCTATGCTATTCATTATGCTTTCCTGGAAGATTTTGTACCCTACCACACATGCACCAAACATGAGTTCTTTGTCGGTGATAGTGTTAACCTTGAGAGCTCTTTTGTCTGATTTTGCACCAGTTAGCCTTTCTACTTCCTTCAGAGATGGGTTCTTGTGAGCTTGTGGTTTGTCAGTTGTAGGATATCTAGTAACTGCATGAATAACATCCTTTTTTATTCATTTTGGCTTATTAAGCCATAAAGTCTGGTTATGCATTCTGCTGAGAACTATCTTTATCCATTCTATTTTGAAAACTCTGGGAAAGTGTAATGCATTCGTGAGTCCTTTCACTTCCAAATGCTTGTGCTCTTCTTTCAGGTTTCCAACTTCATCACACAATGCCCTGTAGGCATTATCTAGGTCTAAATCTCCCAATTCTGAGATCTTATAGTGTATAAAGGACCTTACGTCTTCTACCAGTAAAACCCTAGGTGGGATTCTGGAGAATGCTCCAGAATCATTAGGTTGTGATGCAGTTTCTGGGTGTGGCTTGTATTTAGGTTCAACACAAGTGCCTCTGCTGACAAGCTTGATCATTTTCTTCTTATCTTCTTTCAACTTTTTGACTCTTGAAGTAGATGTCATCATGTTTTAAAAAATTTAGGATTTTTTCATAATTTAAACAGTGCAGTCGGTGAATGTAGGTACTTACTGAATCTTTGTGATTTCCTGTGAATCCTCTGAGTGGTGTTAGAATCTTGTTGAGGTCGCTCTTCAGTTTTTCTCTTCAATCACTCTACTTGGCTCTCTTGGTTGCTCGAAAATTGTGGGTGCAAAATGAGTTTAGCCGTCAGAATTTTATAACTTTTTGGCCCTAAGTTATCATTAATGCTCACCAAATCGTCGGTATACAAAGAATGAGTTCATCAGTTGAGGCATAAATAACATCTTCGATGTAGGCGTAAAGTGTTGGGGTTACTAGCAGCTTTGATAGCTTCACTGATGATTGTCAGTAAATTGGCGAAGACAAATTTCATTAGCTCAAGGATCACCGATGTCTGTCGATTTACACTTAGCTACTTGGCTTTTGTGTAATGACCGATGCATTCCGGTAAGTAGTGTTAACTTTTCTGTGTGTGTTCATTGATGCATATTTGTACCCAATAACTGATGGTTGTTTTTCAACATCATTTACAAGTGACAATATAGTGCATCTTTAATAGTGCAGATTTGTCTATATGATCAATATGTAAATGGAACCGATGCATAATATAATTTTTCATAATGCAGTTCCATACTTGTGCAATTTAGTTGGAAATGGTGATGCCACAAGATCTATTGGATGGGGCATCATCATTTTCATTTCTTGTTCCAGCACCTTCAGTGTTTGTGGCTCTTACCCACATCTTGTTTCTCTCTTCTTGATGTCATCAATGGTATTTCCATTGGGATAAGTAATTGTTTCTGTCAGTCGGTCTTTGCAATCTTTTATTACATGTCCAACCTTATGACAATGTAAACATGCCATTCTAGGATTGAATCATCCTCTTGGTTTTCTAGTCCATTTTCTCATACAGTTAGCAGATATATGACCATACCTTCCACATGCTGTGCAATTTACCTATGTGTTATAGTCCCAAACATATGAGTTACCTTTTCTTGTTGGTTTGTAGCCATTATCAAGTTCTTTTGGTGTCCATGCCTTTTTATTCTTTTTCCAGCATTCCTAATATGTATGTCCATTAATTTTGCAAGGAGGACAGTACTTTTCCATATAGGTTTCCTTCTTTGGATTTGTTACCTTGGATCTGCATTCATATGCCTTGTGTCCTTGCTTGTGACATTTATAACAATTACCAATGAAAGTAGATTGTGATTGAGGAATACCTTTCATTTTGTTTTTGCAAACATTTGAGGTGTGGCCTGGTTTTCCATAGTGATTGCATGACAGCTTCTTGGTTCTTGGAGATGCATATACATTATTTTGATTTGATTGATTAGATGACTCTCCATTATCGGTGTAACCTATTCCTGTGTAGTTGTTGACTCTTCTTTGACCGTCAAGGAAATCATCCATTCTTTTGTTGCTATCTTCACCTTTCTTGATCAATTCATTGTGCCGATCCTGAATTCTGACTTCATGCTTTAGTTTCTCATTTTCTTCCCTTAGCTCACCGATGATCTGTATTCTTTCAATGAGTTCAGTATTTAATATGTTTGCTTCTTGAATCATAAGAATAATTTGGTTGGTAATCTCATGGTGATTCTCATTAAGTCTTTGAATCTTTGATTCTTTTTCTTGTAGCTTTTCTATTATTTTCCTCCTATCATCAATAGCCAATGTTCTCTCTGATTCAGCTTTTCTTGAATCATCCATGACATCAATCATTTTTACCATCTGAGTTTCTTGACCGATTTGCAACATTTTGATTTGCTCCATCAGATGTAGATTGACTTCTTGTAGACTTGTGATCTCTTCTACTGATGTGTCTGAAGCTTTAGTTGTTGATGATTCAGCATTGTTGAAGTAATCTGGGATCTCCTCTTCTTGATAATATTTTTCATTAAGCCTAGTTTCCATGATCTTTCTTTCATCAAGCAACTTTCTCATGCTTACTCTCGCCTCTTTATACTGCTCATAGTA
>MU227225.1:3740169-3766174 GCA_018584345.1 Thuja plicata
TACAATTGATCACTTCTGATGATCTACCCTGTTAGGAGTATTAGAGTGGAGACCTGTTAGGATCTACTTTGTTTGAAGCTTTAGCAACACTGTTAGGTGTGCACTCTGTTAAGAGATTTATCAAAGAACTGTTAAGTCTACTTTCTACAAAAGGATTTCTGTTGTGATGCACTTGTTAGAATGCAACTACAATATAAATGTGGATCTGATAGTGAATGCAATCTCTAATTTCTGATAACAGATCCTGTATAGCTTACAATGTATGTATGTAATCACCTTGAGTGATTGAGTAATACCTTGTCTATGCTCGTCGGTAGCCTTCCTGTGTTCTTGATAACTGCTGTGATCTGTTTCTAAACTTTGCATGAATTCTCTTCTTCTGCTTAGATTCTCTCCATGGATACTATCATTTTTCAAATGATTACAAGTCTCTCGTATTACAAATGATGGAACATCTATTTATACTAGTTTCTAGTTCTATTCTTGATTCACGCTTTTCAAATTAACTCTAGATCCAAGGTTTACAACTTGACCTTGATCTTTAGTTAGATATGTTTTAGATCCGTTAGGATGCTTTAAAACATTTACAATGTCCTTGCTTGACACTCAATTTAAGATTTAAAACAATAAAAAATCTATAAATAGAATTACATTGCTTTATCTGATGTGTAAAGTCAGATCCACTTTTTGCAGGTTATGTAACTGACTGTCGGTTCTGATGGTTGGGCTGCTCTGTCAGTTTGTCAGTTTTCTTCTCCGTCAGTGTTCCTTACTTGAACTGTTCACCAGGCATGCCTTTTCTGCTCCGTCGGCGTTCTCAAAACTATATCATCGATTATGCTTGACGTCGGTAATTTCTAAACTTAGCATTTTCACGTTAGACATTTTGTCCCGTCGGGTATGCTTGTTGTCCATCAGTTATGTTTATACCGATGACCTTTATCATGTTTTTCCCTTTAAGTATACTAATGGAAAAACTTAATGTCATTAGTTTAGCCTTCCGAGTAAGTGGTTTGGGGTCATGTCAAGCACCTTGAATGGGTCCCAGACTTGGATCTGGCTTTTTCCCACTGTTCTGCCCTATTTCCAAATTTCTAGCTTATTTCTGACACTCTAGACTGCAAAACTGGGACTATAACCTCAGGGTCAAGGTTAAACTTTTTGGGTCAAGGTTGACCTCAACCTTGACCTAGGTTAGAATTGACCTTTTTCTGACCTAGGGTTCAAATTTTAGATTTCCAGGGTTTCCGGATGTCGAGCTTTGGAAAGAGTTAATTCCCGCTTCCGTGTCGGCTGTTTCAGTCTTTAGAAGAACAAATCTTAAATTATATTTAATATAGGTCCTGTTCTAGGGGTATAGGTCTAATTATAATTTAATTCTCCCATGTAGGCCTCTCTAGAAGATTGTGCTCTAGATTGGTATATAAGGAAGCTTTCTCCTCTCATTTTCTCTAAGCATGATCATCGACTTTCAAAGACTTGAAGAGTGAAATCCAAAGGTGAAGAAGCAAGATTTGAAGCAATCCAAGTAGCCATTGAAGCATTCATCCATTCTCAAGAATTCAAGCACTTCTCAAGCACTCATTTCATCAAGAAGATCCATTGGTGGCCATTGAAGGATTCAAGCTCCATGGAGCCCTCTTTTTGAATATTTCTCCATCCACATTCCTCCAAGCCTCTTCCTATTCCAAGATCCATTCAAGGTTGGTGTTGAAGATCTACAAGCAATTGATTTGAGACATCCTACATTCTACATTCTACATTCTACATCCATTTTGTGCATGCATATTTGTGGATTCATGGATTCAAATCCGTCACAAGGGCTTCTACAAGCAAGGTGAATTTGTTCATTTACTTTGTTTTACTTATGCAATTTTGATTATACTTTGAGGTTAATTCCAAAATTGGGGTTTGACCAAGGCAAACCTCTCCCCCTAATAAACAATCCAATTTTCTTGCATATACTGGTACGGAACAACAGGTCAGAGTGTATATTCAGATACCCTTTTCGACAAACTTTTGGGATCCAGAAATAGATTTCCTATCGGAGATGTTTTAGGTTGATTCTTCCCAAGGTCAGAATCAGAAATTCTAGGTCACTGGTGACATTGACTTGAGGGTCAAAATCAGAACTATTTTAGAATGGAAAAAGATTTGTGGGTTTTGTTTGTTTCTGCATTTCTATTCCAGATCTGGTCTCAGATTTTCCAGAAACTGAGTGTAGACCCCCAAAAACAACATTCTTCAGATATGCAACATTTCAAGGTTAGTACTTTTCTCTTATTCATTTCAATTATAGTTATTAATTTTTATAAACCTATCACACGTTCAAATCTATAAACGGGTATTTAAGATCTTCCTCTTTGCTCTTATTTCCAAATGATTGATTCATTTATGCATTGATCCTTCCTTTGGAATTAATCAATTTGGATCCTTCATTTGTGTATCTAAGAATAAAAAGGAGAGCATCTCATTTATCCCCTACATTTCAAATACATCTATTTCATATACATAACATATTTAAATATAATATTTCTTATCTTACATTTTGGTGAACCCGCGATAGACAACTCTTTCTTTTTGGTGTTAGATTTACATCTTTTATGTTAGATCTTGCATGCATATTAAATTAGCTTTCTTTTATGTTCTTGCATTTAAATTCCAAAAATTAAAAATCAAAATCTTACTTTCCTAAATTAGTTCATTTGCATTGCATTGGTGTATGAGCTTTACCACTTCTAGTCCTACTTATAGTATCCCGGTTAGAAGAAGCTGCATACTTATGGGTTCCTTTGATCCCGAGTCTTCCTCTCCTTTTCTTAGGATCCCGGATGACAATTTGATCACTCATGATTCCAATCCTTCTATGGAGCATAACTCTTCTCACTCATCTCATGATGAGGATGATGCTTTAAGAGTTCCTCCTGAACAAGTGTAAAAATTTTCAACTGAACTTGATAAAATGGGAAATTGGCTTATTCAAGAAAAGCATAATCAAGATTCCATCCAAGCTATAGAGGCTCTTAAGAAAGTCCTTCATGATAGTGATCAAGGTATTAATCTCTTGCGTGGTATCACTCATATTGTGCATTTGAATTTTAAACCTATAGCTCAAGAGGCTCAAGATCTAGGATTCACTCCTCCTGTCACTAGTGAGGAACTTTCTTCTATTCCTTTATCTAGCATTTTTATGTATACTCCTCCTTTAATGACTACATCTCTTCCAATTTCATCTATTCGTGTGAGTGTTCCACTGGTATCTCTACCTACCTCAAAACCTTCATATCATAGTGTGCCTTTTACTTATTCCAATCCCCTTCCAACGGTGGTTCCAAGTGTTCCACTGGTTGTGTCTTCCATTCCTTCCGCTTCCTACACTTTTCCTAGTGTTCCTAATATTTCTGTGCCACCTATTTCTTCTAATGATTCCACAATTATTAGTTTGGCTCAAACTATGTCATCTTTACAATAACTTGCATCCTTAACCCAATCCAAGTTTAGCATTGCTACATGTGACATGGGTAGTCCTTTATCCTTAGACATTATTCATGCTATTGTCCCTCAGCAAGCCGATATGCCTCGTCTTGATAATTACAATGGTAAAGGCGGTCATGTTACTCATGTTAAAACATTTCAAATCCTTTGTAGTGATTATGCTCATGACCATAGGATTTTAGCTAAGTTGTTTGCTAGGAATTTTTGTGATAAGGCCTTGCAATGGTATTGTTCTTTACCTCCTTATTCTATTGATTCTTTTCCTAAACTTGCTAATACATTTATCCAATAATTTCAAAATAACATTGGTTCGCAAGTGTCCTTAGCTGATTTAATGCATTATAAACAAAACATTAAAGAAAAATTGACTGATTTTATTGGTAGATTTAAGAATATATATGCTCAGATTTATTATCCTATTCCTGATATTGATATTCAACATATATTTATTTCAAATTTACAAAAGGATATTAGAGATAAGATTCTGCTTACTAAATTTACCTCTTTTCAACAACTTTGTGTAGCACTTCATCATTATCAATTACAAGTGAGTCAATTTGAGAGCACCACTCCAACGGCTCATGTTCCAGTTGATAAGAGTGAAACTGCTCCTAATCCTAATAAGTTTCAGAAACCTAACAAATATATCAAGACTAATAAATAGACAAATGCGGTTGTTGATCAAGTTGTTGTTGCATCCAATAATGTCACTTCTTTATCCACTGCTTTCCGTATGAATTGTACATTTACTCCTCTCTCTGAATATTTACACTCTATTATGAGGAGGTTTTTAAGTGCTAATATGATTACCTTGCCTCCTATTTTACCTCTCCTTCCTACTACAATAGCATCAAAATCCTTTGATTCTAAATATTTTTGCCAATACCATCACTAGAATGGCCATGATACTGGAAAATATTATTCTCTAAAGCATAAAGTTCAAGACTTAATCGATTCTAATGCTTTATCTGTTGATAATTTTGATGGTAATGGGAAAAAATTTGTCTCTCCTCCTAATCAAAACCTTCAAATCTATACGAATCCTTTACCTACACATGATACTAATACCATCGCTCAATCATCTTCTGTGAATATTGTTTATGATTTAAGGATGGATGATCTCAATCACATTGTTAATCATGTGGAGTGCATTGTTTCACCTCAACCTACTATTCAAGATCCTTCACCTCCACTTCAACTTCAAGTTCCACCTAAACCTTAGAAAAAAACTAAGGATAAGCGACCCCGAGAACTTTCAATTACCTTTGATGATTCTGAGACTATTAAAGCTCCAGATGGTCCCCTTTATATTTATGCTAGGATTGCTAAGATACCTACATGTGGTTGTCTTGTTGGTCCCACATCCTTAGTAAATTTTATTATTGAGGAAAACCTTTTTATGAAAAACCTACAACGTGACTGTTATGATCCATCAGATGCATGGATCCAAACCTGCAATGGTTTTCTCTATCCTACACTTGGTTCTATTAACTTACCTGTTGAACTTTGTGGTAAAGTTGTAGATGCTACCTTCATTGTCGTTCCTACTTCTGATCAATTTTAAGTCAAATTTGGTTTGCCTTGGATAACTTCTATCCATGCTATTGCTTCTCCTATTCATAAATGTCTTAAGTTCATTCATAATGAAGAAGTGAAAATGATTGATCGTAGTCTATATCAAACTTCTAGGTCTAGAGATTGTGCTACTCTTGATTTCTTTTGGCCTTCATTACCTAATTCGTGTCCTCCTCTCCCTAACAAGATTTTTCATTTATATCAAGCCTATAAACATCACAAGATTGTCGAGTTAAGCATGCCTCAGATAGATCTTAACCGTGGTCTTTTTCCCACTCCTTCCATCCCTCCTTTATCCATTACTGCTAGCTCTATTACTCAACCTCCTAGTGTCGCTTCTCAGCCTACTGCAAATCCTACCAACCCTCATATTGAACCTATGAAGGAACTAGTTGTTATTCCACCTATTTCTCAACATGTGTCAAACAAAACAAAATGTAACAAATCTGCTAATGAACGTCATAAGAAGCGTAGAGATAATGCTAGGGCACGTGCTTTTGTTCTTTGAAATTCTTTACCTTCTTTCGATCAACCTATGCCTGATGTATTGGAAGAATTTAATGTTCATAATGATGTTAAGATGAATGAGTATGATGATCCTATTCACATCTTATATCTTATTTTAATTAATCTTGATGAGGAGGATACTCTTGATGATCCTATTGATCTTAGTGATGAATATGAGACCATTGATCTTGATACTGATTTACCTCATATGGTTTCAACTCAATTGAAAATTACACCTAGTAATGAGCAATGAAATTCTCAAGAGGATCCTTGTTTGGAATTGGCTATTATTCCTACTGTATTGGATATAGTCCCTCTTGCGAGTTTCCCACCTTCCCTAAATGATATAAATCGAGATGGGGAGGGTATGTGATGCACCTGATTGGATTATCCATCATGGTAGCCCTTTTTGTGTTTGCCTATTGTATTGTGCTTCTCCCGTAATGTGTTTACCTGTTGTATTGTGCTTCTCCCGTAATGTGTTTGCTAAATGTTTGTTAGACTCTTTTATACGACCCTTGTTACTTTGTTGGTGCAAGGTGATAAAGGAATCAAACCTATTGTACAATTCCTCTATATGTATCTTTAATCTTCTATATGTTATTTTCATGTTATGTTGTACTTATTCTATTGTTCATAAATGTTTTCCTTGTGTAGTCTGCTTGGATTTGCGACATGGTAGCACTGATTCTTTTTGGTCTCCATGTTGTGGTTCAAAAAGACTCTTCTCCGTAACTCTTGAGTTTTCTTTCCTCCATTGTGATTGTAGTTCTACTTTCTTTGGGGAATGATGTCAATTAATTTTCAATAATATCATATCTATATATAAATGTTATCTTATGATCATACTGACCCCACAGTAGGTAGATTTCTTATGTGTTCTTTGTATGTTTATGTCCAGTATTTCCCTTGATTTTTCTTCATTTGGGGGCATCTCGTAGTGGAAATGTAATCAGTAGATTTGTTTATGTTTCCGTCAAAGCCATTGCTCCTGTTAAAGTGTTAGCAATGAATTTAACATGGGGGCATACACTCTACTCACTTTTTGCACACATGCATGTTCAAAATATTTTCAAAAACTTAAAATTTTTTCCCGTTATGGATTAAAGACTAATCCTTAAAGCATGGATATTTTACTTTATACGGATCTCTTGATCCCTCCAGTTTCAATTTACAATGTTTTGATCCCTTAAGGTCGGAAGGTGTCCTTAAGACTGGATCTCCCTGATGGGTTGACTAATGAGTAGCCACATTCACTAGGTGGTTCAACTCCATCTTTCCAGTTGCACTGTTTCCTTGTAAGGGTTCACAATGGGACATAAGTTCTCATTGGGCAAGGTAATCACACCCTCTCTCTTTTTCTCCTTAACTGGTGATGTCTCTCTTATCATGATCTTAGGGTTGATAAGGAATTAAGTCTCTGGGGGCTTGAGGATTCCTTTGTCCATTTTGATTTCAATAAGATTATCTGTTCTTTATGATCTCCTTTACCAAGAGTTTGCGTTGAGTCCATACTCTTGCTAAAGTGGGGGCTAAATGTATAGTCATAAAATGGAAGCACTTCCATTGTAGATTGGTTTAGCCTTTCGAGTAAGTGGTTTGGGGTCATGTCAAGCACCTTCAATGGGTCCCTGACTTGGATCTGGCTTTTTCCCTCTGTTCTGCCCCATTTCCACTTTTTCCAGCTTATTTCTGACACTCCAGACTGCAAAAATGGGACTTTGACCTCAGGGTCAAGGTCGACCTTTTTGGGTCAAGTTCGATATCAACCTTGACCTAGGTTAGAATCAACATTTTTCTGACCTAGGGTTCAAATTCTAGATTTCCAAGGTTTCTGGATGTCGGGCTTTGGAAAGAGTTAATTCCTGCTTCCGGGTCGGCTGTTTTGGTTTTCGGAACAAAAAATATTAAATTATACTTAATATAGGTCCTCTTCTAGGGGTATAGGTATAATTGGAATTTAATTCTCCCATGTAGGCCTCTCTAGAAGATTGTTCCCTAGATTGGTATATAAGGAAGCTTTCTCCTCTCATTTTCTCTAACCATGATCATCGATTTTCAAAGACTTGAAGAGTGAAATCCAAAGGTGAAGAGGAAAGATTTGAAGCAAGCCAAGTAGCCATTGAAGCATTCATCCATTCTCAAGCATTCAAGCACTTATCAAGCACTCATTTCATCAAGAAGATCCATTGGTGGCCATTGAAGGATTCAAGCTCCATGGAGCCCTCTTGTTGAAGATTTCTCCATCCACATTCCTCCAAGCCTCTTCCTATTTCAAGATCCATTCAAGATTGGTGTTGAAGATCTACAAGCAATTGATTTGAGACATCCTACATTCTACATCCATTTGGTGCATGCATACTCGTGGATTCACGTATTCAAATTCGCTACAAGGGCTTCTACAAGAAAGGTGAATATGTTCATTTACTTTGTTTGACTTATGCAATTTCAATTATACTTTGAGGTTAATTCCAAAATCGGGGTTTGACCAAGGCAAACCCCTCCCGCCCAAAAAACAATCCATTTTTCTTGTAGGTACAAGTTCAGAACAATAGATCGGAGTGCAGATTTGGATACCCTTTTTGACAAACTTTCGGGATCCAGAAATAGATTTCCTGTCAGAGACCTTTTAGGTCGATTCTTCCCTAGGTCAGAATCTGAAATTCTGGGTCAATGGTGGCATTGACTTGAGGGTCAAAATTGGAACTATGTCAGAATGGAAAAATATTTATGGGTTTTGTTTGTTTCTGCGTTTCTATTCCAGATCCGGTCTCAGATTTTCCAGAAACTGAGTGCAGACCCCCGAAAACAACATTCTTCAGATCTGCAACATTTCAAGGTTAGTACTTTTCTCCTATTCATTTCAATTAAAGTTATTAATCTTTCTAAACCTATCACACATTCAAATCTATAAACGGGTATTTAAGATCTTCCTCTTTGCTCTTATTTCCAAATGATCGATTCATTTATGCATTGATCCTTCATTTGTGTATCTAAGAATAAAAGGAGAGCATCTGACTCCCTTACATTTCAAATACATCTATTTCATATACATAACATATTTAAATGTAATATTTCTTATCTTACAATAGTATTCATAAATTAAAAGCATAAGAACCTCATGGAGAGAAGAATTCTGCAAGGGCTATCCCTCGAATCCTTAATGCTAGCGTTCAAATAGAAAAGAATGTAATAAGGAAAAGACACCTTCTCACCATGCCAAATAATGATTCAAAAGAACAAAATGGTACCCGTACACTCTTGTAAACCTGCCATCAAGAGTGAAATACTACATTATGGCCATGAGAACTTTCATCCACACCATCTTGATAGCCTTCGACGCATAGTAGGTTTTTTTTTATTTTGACCAATTTTATTTTCTCTTCATCCTCTTTAGGGAATATTCTAATAGTGGAGTCAGTAAGCTTCTTTTCCCTGTATAAATTCTTCCCATCCAAAGGAAGCCCCATAATTTATGCAATAGCCCCTTTGTCCACCTTCATTGTCCTACCAGAGATAGTAATTTTTCCCTCCCTCCATTCTTTATTAAACAACTTTGTGACTACGAGATTTTTCCCATGGAGCCTTTGCATGAAATTAGTGACATTTCCTTTACTAAGGAGTTTCCAGACCATAGGTTTATCCTTCCACTCGTCACATGCCATCAAATACATCCTCTTACTATTACCGCCCATCTTACCCTTCTTGGCTCTCTACACAATCACCCAAAAGCTAACTCTCTACAAGAAATGTAATGAAATAGTGACCCAGAGACTAACGCTCATAAACTAAATAAAGGATTTTGGTACCCACAATACTTGCAAATCCTTATCATCATTAAGAGCCATCCTGTCGATCGAACAGTTACCAATAGTTGTCATAATTAACCTACCAATTTGTGTTTTCATTAGAATCAGTGGAGATTTTTCCCACCTTTCTGTGGGTTCGATCATAGTTCAGAATGGCCTTCACATCATTGGTAAAATCCATTTCACCCTGTCAAGTGAGCGGTGATTCAGCCCTGATGCCAACATTGGCAAGCCAGGCAACCATGGTATTAACTTCCCGATAAGTATGGGATAACAACTTTAAAATGATTTTATAATGTTAATTGAGGAAGCAATTATGTTATTGATAGTCCATGAAGCCTTGCTTAGACCCTTAAGACACATTATGATATTTTTTGAGTCACCCTCAATCCACACCCTTTTACAATTTAACTGTTTAGCAAGGATCAAATCCCGATAGGCTCTCATAGCCTCAACATGGTGATTAGTCTGAGTTCCCAAGGGGATTGCCACCGTTGCCAGACACAGGCCTTTATCATGATGGGTACACATTTGTTGCATTCGTGTTAGAGTCTTGTTAGTTGGCATTCAAGTAATGTTATAAATCCTTCTATTAAGATTTCATCTTGATTGGAGATCTCTTTGGCTTAACATATAGTATGTGTCTAGTAGTATTAACAAATTACTAAGTAAAATTTTTACATGCTTCATGATATATCATTTGATGGTCCACGTCTTGCGAGATAGGGCATGTTGAATTAGATTGCTCAAATATTGTTATAATTTTTAATGCTTGGTTTTTGAGTATGTACATAGGAATATACATCAATCTAAATGTTTTCTAACCCTACAATCCACTCTAAAATGATGCATTGAGAAAAAAGCACTTTACTTACTCTTCCATTCTACACATAATAATACTTAAAGTTGTGTTATGAACTACATCTTTTATCTTTTTCATGTAAACTTATGGAATTTAATTTTGCACTTGGAAATCCCCTCATTATTTTGCTACTAGCTAACACATATATACACTAGTGACATTGAAATTGGCTCGATATTTTAGTCTAAAAGGGCTTAGCTTATGTAGTAGAAAGTTGTAGAAGAATTGGTGATAGTTGATTAGCTTTTGTTGTTGCTTATTCTTTTGAAGAGTTTTAGATTGTGTTATCTCTAGGATCTTGCAAGGCAATACCCCTCAAATCTAGTTGAGCTCAAAGAAGAGACGATCATTCTCTCACTGGGCCTTTTTAATGAAAGAAGCTAGTATTTGTTGCTCTTAACTTGACACAAGCCATAGGTTGATTCAAGTTTCTTGGAATTGATTAAGAGTATAAAGTGGAAAAATTATCCAACATGTCCTCTATCTCGACAAATATGAGATTGGATAGATGGGTTCAAAAGGATGAGAATAAGATAATAAGAGTTAGTTTTAACTCAATTGGAGTCTAATGTATGAGTTTTAAAAGAAATGGTGAAAGAGGAAACTACTCATCAAAAAAGACGAGGGAACATTTATTTTGAGGGAAATCACCTTGGAAGTAGAAATATAGATAGCTTAAAAATAAAATAACACATAAGAAAAAGAAGAGACATATAAAAAGAAAAAAAAAGATGCTTGAAATTAAGAAATAATACCATAAAAATAAAAGAAAGAAAGATATATATATATATATATATATATATATATATATATATATATATATATATATATATATAATCGTCTCACTTTTTATTTTTTTCTTCTTCTTCTTAATCTACCTTTAAGATTACACAAGATTCTCAGTTTATTGGTAACCACTTTCTTTTTGTTATGACTCATTTTGAACCTCATTTTCTGATTTTGAGAAGTGCCTACCTTTCAACGTGACTCTTTTTCTTTTTCTAAAATATAATCATCCTTTTGTTTTCAAATACGGTTTAGACTTTGTGATTAGTTGCATGATTTCATTAATATAAATAAATTGAGTTTTGACAATTTTGTGCTCATCTCCCACAATGTCACGCTCTTTCCACTCAGTGTAGAGACTTAAACCTCAAAACATTTTATGTTCATATTAAAATGTGCTCAGCTATTGAGCGGAGTCTTGACATAAAATAGGTATTATTACATTCAAACTATATTTTATTGATATTCAAAAGATATAGAAGTGAGACAACAACATGACAAGGACAATCATGGAAAGTTTGAAATATTGCTCATGTTGACGAAATGATATTGATTTAGTTTGAAATTTGGAATGATTTTAAAAAATCTATGGGTAGAAAATTTGGTTCTATTTGGCGACCGCAATATGTATTTGTGATATAGGCGAACTTCAAAATATCTATTTTATACTAGATTGACTTATTAGTCGGGTATAGACTCATATTATTTTTAAATAGGATAATCTAAATGATGACAAAATACAATATTATTTTATAAAAAGAGAAAATTAATATCATAGAACAAATACATCATGGATAAGGAAATGTGACACATTATAATATGGAAAACAAACATATTATTTTATGGATGTGAATAATGAGAAACAATGTGGGTTACCACAAATTCATTTATGAATAAGAAAACTGGCAACCTTTTATTTGACAACCCAATCTTTCTAGCACATTGTTGATGAAACCATATGAATGTTTTGTTGTAAACAAATAATTAGAAACACATTAAGATTTTTTATAACCCTTTTAAGATTTCATCAATGCTTTGTAATTTAGGATAGTCTTCCATATTACTGAAATTTATCCACATCTATCAAAGATACTCTACTCTTTAATATATTATACAAAATCTTGATGTTGAAACACATCTTAAGAAACAATGACCAATTCATATTGTTTCTCTATAAGAGTAACCTATAACCCTCAAAAGTACCACCACAATACCGAGTAGTGTCATTCATAACAGAAAAAGTCAAAATCCTACTCCTACAACTGAAAACATAGAACAAAAAACTAGTGTCTAGAAATACAACTAGGCTAACAATAAACATATTCACAAAAACCCCAGAGGGGTGGGGCCCCAACCCTGGCAAATTAGTGATTATGCATTATGGGAGGATCTGATGTTGCAACCCAATTGGTGCAACACCCACATCCAATCTTCGGTAAGGAATTTAAACATGTCCTTGTAGTTCCTACATCTTGTCCATTATCACCGAGCATCTTATGTTGTAGCACACATAAGGGATGTGTAGAGCTATGCATCACTCGAAGGCTAAACCTTGAAATGATACCCAATTTTTTCTCCACTTCACTCAATCTATTCTTCAGGTTGTCCACCTCACTCTGCAGGTTATCCAAATTTGATGTAGAAATCGTGTTGAAGTTAGGCAGAATTGGATTATTCTCTTTTGGCAGTACATCAAAGTAGGGTTAATGGGCCCCTCCATCACCCTATCAAATGTATGGGTCAAGTTGTTGGAGGTAGACTTATTTGAACTACCAATTGCATCCACATCAAAATCTACACACTTTTTAGTCTTGATCTTCTCACTTTGCTTTTCAAATTTCTGATTCTCCTGCTTAGTGTTTTCCTCCAAGTCATAATCAACCAACATTTTTATTCCTTTCTTTATAGACCTAGTGGCCAGTTTGTTGGATCTATGAGGGGTGTTTTTCTCCTCATCCATCTAATCCTCATCCTCATTATTTATTGAGCTTGGACAAAAAATAAATTTTTTTTTTGGTGGGGGCTGGATGATTTTTTCCCTTCCTCTTGAAGGTGGAGAATGAGGATTCCTTACCTTTTAATCTAGTCTCAAGAGTAGGGGTATCGAGTGAAGACATATTTTTTCCATTAGTATGAAAAGAAAAATAGTTTTGAAACCGTCGGTAACACCAACATCGAAAGACAAATTTAGTGTAACCTGATAGACAAGTTCACAAGGGAAGCCAATGACACAGTGCAAACCAAAAATGTTACAAAGAGCAAACCCAACAGAGGAACCCGACAAGTAGAATACAGTGCAACCCGACAGAACAGATACCATAGGAACCCGAAAGACTACAGAGCATCTCGAGCACCAGTTTACCGAGAGACAGTTAGAATCCTGAGAAATGTGGATCTTCCACATCAGATAAAACACTTGTGTTTTATATTTAGCTTTTCTATTAGCTTTAAATCCATTTTTTGAGGGACAATCAATGTAATTGTAATTGTTTTAATCAGTCCAATTGATTGAAAACATGCAAACTAGGAGATCAAGGTCAAGTTGTAAACCTTGGATCATAGAGTTATCATTGTAATATGTGAAACTCATTTAGGTGAAACTCATTGTATATATAGATATGTAATCTATCAGAACACATGTGTGTGATGATGATTGCAGTCGAGGAGCACATCTATGGATCAGACTAAGAGTTTTATGCAGAAGAACAAAAAAAGATGAAACATGTTATCAAGAACTAGATTCAAGGCTACTGAGCATAACAGAGGTATTGATCAATCACAATAGGTGATAAATATACTTGTAATCTTTATTGGATTTGTAATCAGCAATTGTTGATTGCACATACTCAGGTCATTGAATATTTTTGTAGATTCTAACAAGTGTAGAAAATAGAAGAAATCCTTGAGAAAGGTGGATTTAACAATCCTTTGTAAATCTCTTAACCGAGTGCACACTAAATAGTGTTGCTAAAGCTCTTAATAGAGTAGACCTTAACTAGTCTCTACATAATACTCCTAATAGGGTAGATCATCAGAAGTGATCAAAATTGTAAGCCTTTACCGGCCCCTTCCATTCTGCAGATAGTGAAGCTTTGTGGGTTTCATCCCCACCACAGTATTTACCTTCTAACATGGGTTTTTTGCATTAGCAAATCTTGTGTCATGTGTCTATACATTTCATGAATGTTTCTATGAATGTTTTACATGCTAAATCAATTATGATTTGATATAACATACATAAAGATAAGATAGCATACTATGGTTGGTACTACAATTGATTACTAAAAGGATTAAGGTTTAGTGATAAAATTTCTGAGGGTACTGATTCACCCCTCCCCTCTCAGTACACCATTCCATTATTTCCAACAATTGGTATCAGAGCTAGATCTCATATTTGGAAAAGTTTAAAAGACTTAAGAGAAAATATCATACAATGGAAAGGTACAAGCTAGACAAGAGTATTAAGAATCATAAGTTAGAGATACAGATCTTCTATGAAAAATATATAGAAGCTAGAATAAAGATGAGATAGCTACTGGATGAAAGAAAGATTATGGTATCTCACTATAATGAAAAAAAATATCATGAAGAAGAGATAATTGATTTATTTGAGTCTTCAGGATCTACATCAAGCAACACATCAGATACATCTGAAGGCAACATTACAAGCCTAAATGAAATCAATCAACATTTGGCTGGACAAGTAAAATCACTACAAATTGGTCAAGAAACACAGATGGTAAGAATGATTGAGGTTATGATTAATGCTAGACAATTTGAGCAAGAGATATCACTAGCAATTGATGACAGGAGGACGATTAGTGAAAAGCTACAAGAGAAAGAGTCATAAATGCAAAGACTTACTGAACATCATCATGAGATCACCAATCAGATTATTCTTATGAGTCAGGAGGAAAACCAAATGAACATAGAACTAAATGGAAAGTTGGAAGCTATTGGTGAGCTAAGAGAAGAAAATGAAAGACTAAAGCATGAAGTGAGAATTCAGCAACACCACAATGACATGATCAAGAGAGCTGAAGAAAGCACAAATAGGATGGATGATTTTTTGGATGGACAAAGAAGAGTCAACAACAATACCAGATTGGGGTATACTGAGAATGGAGAATCACCATACCAAGATGATCCAAAAAATGTCTACACAAATCCAAGACCAAGAAAGCAGTCATACAATCACTGTGGAAAACTAGGCCACACATCAAATGTTTGCAGGAGAAAAATAAAAGGTATTCCTAAATCCACATCTTCATTCATAGGAAATTGTTATAAATGTAACAAGAAAGGACATAAAGCATATGAATATAAATATGAGGTGAAACAACCAAAGAAGGAAACCTACATGGACAAATATTGTCCTACTTGAAAAATACATGGGCACACATCTCTTGAATGTAGGATGAAGAAAATGAAAGCATGGAAGCCTAAAAAAAATGAAAATGATTATCAATCGAAAAGAGTCGGTAACTCATATGTTCGGGATTACAATACATGGGAAAGCTGCACAACATGTGGAAGATTTGGACACATAGCTGCAAACTGCATGAGAAAATGGATGAGAAAGTCTAGGAGCTGGACTAACCCCGGAATGACATGCTTACACTATCATAAAGTTGGTCATCTAACCAAAGACTGCAAAGACCAAGTGACAGAGACCAACACTTTTCCCAATGACAATACCATTGAAGACATCAGGATGATGAGAAACAAAATATGGAGGAAAGCTACAAACAATGATGATGCTGGACCAAGAAATGCAATTGGTGACACCTTATCAAATGAATCTGGTGACATCACCACCCCTACCTAAGATGAAAAAGTAAGTATGGAACTGCACTATACTAAGTTATACTTTACATCAGTTCCATTACACATAGTTAAAATGCCAAACTAGCATGATTAAAGATGCTCTATGGTATTACTTGTTATGATTCTGTGAATTCAATCTCGTTGGTTAATGCATACTGAAAAGCATCGATTAATATACAAAAGCTAAGTTGTCAAAGCATACCGAGAATCGTTAGTGTACATGTGAAAATCAAGTTAATCAATGTAACCTGAGACTCGTCGGTAATCAAGTAAAAAACATTGTTGTCTTCACCATATACCAAGATCCGTCAGTAAACATGTGAAAATTTGAATGAGTTGACACTTTCCCCAAGCATCGCATTTTCATCAAAAAAAAAGTTGGCATGTAACCTGAGAAACTTTGTCCTTGACACCCGACAAGTGGGTAGAGCATTAATTGCACCACTTAGGGCATCATTTATAAATAGGGTGATAGATGAGCTCATTATTCACAAAGCGATTAAGAAATGGAGCAGAGTAGAGCAGAGCAAAAATAGAGTGACCAGGTTGGAGAGCACTCCAAGCAGATTCATGACATTTAGATTCTGAACAAATAACAGCTACAGAAGGTTAAAGTAACTAACAAAGATCACCGAGCTCACTATTTTATTTTACGAGAAAATCCCTAAAAATCATGAAATCATGGCAACCACTTCCCGTGCAACCAAGATCAAGAATGCTAAGGATAAAAAGGTTAATCTGATCAAGAACTCCACTTGTGAAGAACCTAAATATAAAATATATCCAGAGGTTGCCTCGCAACCCGATGATGCTAGTGTGTTCTCTGACATTCCACCTAGGGTTTTATTGATTGAAGATGTATATTCCTACATAC
This sequence comes from Thuja plicata, assembly GCA_018584345.1. NCBI lineage: Eukaryota > Viridiplantae > Streptophyta > Pinopsida > Cupressales > Cupressaceae > Thuja > Thuja plicata. The sequence continues at coordinate 3,756,905 of MU227225.1, forward strand.
ATTGCAAGATCGCCGAGATAGGATACCTTGAAGTTGATAAAGCTTATAAAAAGCTTTGCACAGGCAAAACCATTAAGGAGGAAAACAAACACATAGAGGTCAAAGGGCTGACTTGTGCCCTAATGTTCCTGAGGGAGTTTTAAACTGAGTGGATTTGGGTAGTTCTAAGTAGAGTGCATGACTAAAAGATGTGGCTAGATGAGTCAAAACTGATCACTAGAGATGTGATACATGTTGTGACCAGTTATTCTATAACCGTCAGGCCAAGGCTCTCAAACACCCTTCTTGTCCTGAGATAGAGAAGATGACAAGTGCAGTATGGGATAACAAAGGATTGAAGGTTAACACCATCACCGATCCAGAACTCAAGTTTGGTGCATGTGTACTAGGGTACAAGATATACCAATCCAGCAGGTTAAACAACATAGCATGTGGAGCAGCTGACATTGCTTATAAGATTGTAAAGAAAGATCTATAATTGGATCTATCTGAGCTTCTACTGAAGCAGTTAGATGAAAACATGGGGACAATCAGGTCCACTAAGTCCAATTCATGTAAGTTCAGATCACTCTTAATGTGTACATTTTTATACTTCCAGAACTTGTTTCCATCTATAGGAAATGTCAACTAGGATACCACCCAACCAGTGACCATACAAATCAGTGAATTCATCAAGTCACTAGGTGACAAATTTGTATCAGTTATGGATGAATACTTCACTGGATTTAAGGAAAGAATGCAGAAAAGAATGAGGATACTAGAATAATTGGTACAAAAGTATAAGACTAACATTTTCTATATGGTGGACACTGATTACACATATATCAAACCAGTTGTACCGAGAATAGCATGGTTAGCACCACTTGACTATGAAGTCAACATAGATCAAGCCACCAATGCTATTGAAGCATTGATAAATGAACCAGTGGACAAGTCACAACCTAGGTTTAGAACCTATGAAGAAGCCAAGGAAAGAATAAAAACAAGCTTAGTTGTGAAGAAAATTGATAGAAAGAAAGAGAAAATGGTAAAGACACTGAAGAAAAATTTGTCGATGAATGATGAAGAGTCTGAACAAAAGGATGACACTGAGGGACAGTCACCCATCGGTGAAGAAGAAAAATTGAGTGATTTCAAATCTATAGATTCCGATGCACCACCAGCAGCAGCAAAGAAACCAAGGACCACTGCTGCATAGAGGACTAGAAGTCAAACAAAAAAAGTTGCAACTACATCACCGGTGAAGAAAGGACAAGTGAGGACTTACAAGAGAAATCCTCAAACTGGGAAACATGCACCAAAAAAAAGAAGAATACTCATCAGAACTAAGGAAGGAATAGAGGAAACTGACCAAGATGAACAAACTATTAAGAAAAAGTTACCTACCATAATTGATGAGGTATGTACAATTACCATCAAGTCAGGTTCAATAACAAACCCTAAGATTAGAAAATAACTAATATTGGATCCTAAGGATCAGAATAAGTTAGAGGAGGAAATCATTACAACAATGTGCATATTAAAATATGTACCAATATAGTTTGAAGGTAAAATTCCTAAAGAAGATTTAGACAAAATTTCAGCAAGGTGGACATTTGCATCACATTCTGAGAAACAAATAAGGGAAAGAGCCCTAGTTTCTGTTATGCCACCTGAATCTAAGATGGAAGAGATCGAAGAAATGATGAAATAACATTCCAAAAGGTTCTCACCAAAATTAAGAGCCTACAAAGTGCTACAGGGACATTTAATTGAGCTTGAAAAAAAAGTAAGGATGAATAGAGAAAGATACCTGATGTACCTAAAAAGGACACAAGCCCCGAGCCACAATTAGCTCTTACTGACAAGCCACACAATGAAGAAGATCAAGCTAAACTGAGCCCAGAGAAAATTATTATAACTGATGGTGAGGATCTTAATGAAGAAGCATCAAATACAACATCTAACAAGGATATGAACACTACAGATGAAACATTCCCCGATAGTACTATCATTGAAATTACCAGAGAAGATCCTCTAGATGAGGTAAAGAAAGATGAAGATGTCACTGCTGCCCTAGACTAAACTAAGGAACATGATACAACAACATATACTGCTCAAGTAGATACACCGAGAAAAATACCACTATTGATACAAGCTATCAATATTATCTCGGAGAAGGAGAAATCACCCGACAAAGATGCAAGCATACCCACAAATAAGGGTGTAGAGGAACTAAAAGACACATCTGATGAGCAGAATAAAAAAACCAATGAAGAACAAAAGGAAATAGGAGGAGAAAAAAAATAAAAAGGTGAAGAAGAATAGAAAGTTGATACCACTCCTAAGGATACTAAAGGAGATGCTGCAGATAAGGCTAAGTTTGATGTGGAGACGTCAACTCCCAATTGATAGGTAGAGATCGAGCAACATGATACAGGTACACATACACCAAAGCCTTCACTAAGAACATTGGACCAAGCAAAGGAAATTTCTATGGTACTGCATATAGGTCCCTCAACAACACTTTCCAAGAAGAATAAGAAGAACAAGAATCCAATTACACTAGAAGAGATAATTGAGATACTAGCCTGTGATCTAAGGACATTGGATCCAAAGGCACTAACAAACTATGCAGAACTTTGCAGAAGAAAAGCCATCCAGGATAAGCTGAAGAAGGAAACAAAGGACACTCAGATACTTGAGACAACAAGGGATATTATTAAACAAATAGTACCTGATACAAAAATTGATCAAAATACATCTATTATTGATCAACTAGCCATTCTTACCGACAGAATCCAATCACAGAATGTCGATGCAGAAAAGGCAATTGAAGAACAAGTTGAGAAAAAAGTACCAATATAAATTGACAGAGAAAATCATCCAAGAAGTGGCAGAGAACAAGGTGAAGCTATCTGAATAAGTGAGTTAGAACCTATTATTCCAGAAGCAATAGTGAAACAATTGCAAAACTAGATGCATATCTAAATTCTAGTGCTCAAAGTCTCTCAACAACAGACAATGCAATACAGTTGAATTATTCAAAGGTAATGGAAGTAAAGAAGTTGAGACTTCAAATCCAAGAGGCAGAATCAAAGTTTAGGGATTAGGTAACCGAGATACAAGCTCTACTACTACCAAATCTTACACTACTGCAGCAACATATGACAACGGAAAGGCAATTGATAGCCACCTCGGAGATGTCTATCACCAACAACATCTATGATATGCACACAAGGATCACATTGGAGCACATGGCTCTAGAAAACCTATAAGAGAAATGGGAAAAGATGATGGAGAACATGAACAACTCTCATTCCCACATTTTTGACAAGTTGTAAGTGATTACACCATGCCCTTACTATCAAAAAAAGGGGGAAATTGATATGTTACAAAGGGGAAATTGATAGGATACAAGGGGGAAAATGATATGTATAAAGGAGATGATAAGTTTATATAATTATACTATACCGAAATATACATAGGGGGATTCATAAATGACAAGGTGAACACATGGTGTACATTATTAAACATTTTAGTATTTTTCACATATCAACTTTTGATACTAATATCAAAGGGGGAGATTGAAGACATATTTTTCCATTAGTATGAAAGGAAAAATAGTTTGAAACCATCGGTAACACCAAAACTGAAAGATAGATTTAGTGTAACCCGACAGACAAGTTCACAAGGGAACCCGATGACACAATACAACCTGAAAATGTTACAAAGAGAAAACCCAACAGAGGAAACCGACAAGAAGAATACTGTGCAACCCAAAAGAAACAGATACCAGAGGAACCCGACAAACTATAGAGCATCCCAAGCACCAGTCTACCGAGAGATAGTTAGAATCCTGAGAAATGTAGATCTGACTTCCATGTCAGATAAAACACTTGTGTTTTATATTTAGCTTTTCTATTAGCTTTAAATCTATTTTTTGAGGGTCAAGAAATGTAATTGTAATTGTTTTAATCAGTCTAACTAATTGAAAACATGCAAACTAGGAGATCAAGGTCAAGTTGTAATATGTGAAACTCATTTAGGTCAAACTCATTGTATATATAGATATGTAATTTATTAGAACACATGTGTGTGATGATGATTGTATCCGAGGAGCACATCTATGGATCAGACTTAGAGTTTTATGTAGAAGAATCACAAAAGATGAAATAGGTTATCAAGAACCAGATTCAAGGCTACTGAGCAGAACATAGATATTGATCAATCACAATAGGTGATAAATATACTTGTAATATTTATTGGATTTGTAATCAACAATTGTATATTGCACATACTCAGGTCATTGAATATTTTTTACTACATTCTAACAAGTGTAGAAAATAGAAGAAATCTTTGAGAAAGGTGGATTTAACAATCCTTTGTAAATATCTTAACCGAGTGCACACTAAACAATGTTGCTAAAGCTCTTAACAGAGTAGATCTTAACCAGTCTCTACATAATAATCCTAATAGGGTAGATCATCAGAAGTGATCAAAATTTTAGGCCTTAACCGACCCCTTCCATTCTACAAATAGTGAAGCTTTGTGGTTTCATCCCCACCTCAGTTTTTACCTTCTAACATGGGTTTTCTGCATTACCAAATCTTGTGTCATGTGCCTATAAATTTCATGATTGTTTCTATGAATGCTTTACATGCTAAATGATTTATGATTTGATATAACATACACAAAGATAAGATAGCATAATATGGTTGGTAATACAATTGATTACTAAAAGGATTAAGGCTAAGTGATAAAAATTTTCAGGGCACTGATTCACCCCTCCCCTCTCAGTACACCATTCCATTATTTCCAACATCAAGCTCAATATTTTTACTCTATTGTTAAGCATAAGACTTGAGGATCATATTGTGTGTGCTGGATTATATGAGATTGTGATAGGAAAGAACTTTGGTGTTGGTTCCCAAATAAACATATTGGAAAGATTTAAGAATATGCCAAATTTTATGATCAATATTCCCAAATGATTTGGCCAACTAATGAGAATGATTGATATGATTCTATTCCCCTACTCTTCAAGCTTTGTAGAACCTAGGTGGGTGAACCTATTCTCCAAATGTATCTCTTCTATTTGAAGCTTTGTATAGCAGATTGATTTATTGCTCTATTGTCTGTAATCTATCAAGATGGCATAATGTCTTGAAATAGATTTGGTTACCATATTATTCTTCTACTTTTAATGATTCTAACTTCCTTATCTACCTTACTTCTAATGTTATCTTCTAATTGTCTTCCTCTACTTCTGATTCTATTTTACTTCTACAATTTCTTTGAGATCTAATATTTTACTTATATTATCTGATCTACTTATTCTGATATGTATTATCTATCCTGGTGCTACAACTTGATTCACTTCTATCTGTGATTCTACTTCTATACTATTTATCTGATCCTACTGAGAGTGATAATTTATTTTATTTGAAATTTATATATTTTATGAGTAAGACCGGTCCCGTATCCTTATTTGGCACAGAGTCACCTCTCCTCAAACCTTCATGTACAACTTAGTGAAACAATATATTATCCTTTAGATAAAATATCAACCATTCAATCCTATTAATGCAAGATGATCAAGTACAAAACACCCCAATTAGTCTAATGGATTTTAACCTCTCTTTCAGAAGGCCAATCGAACAAGAAACATAAGGACAACACTTTGCAAATGCTTCTTGATATTCAAATTAGTGTGAAGGACAAATAACCTCTCTACACAAGTTTTAAAATGGAAATTAATTCTTTGAATTAATAATCACAAAGGACCAATTTCAAAACAAAATAATTCCACACCACAAGTGCAGAAAATGAATTGGGTCTTTATTAAACCATGTATGTGTTACATCTTGTCTATCCATTTAGATCTGAACTCCTCTAATTTGAATTCATAATCATCTACTGCTTCCTTCCCACAAACAGTGGTTCCCTTTTATAAACACAAGGGAAAGCCATTGAATGGTTACATCTCTTAATAACTAAATAGTGTGATTGTTCTTCTAATTGATTAGTAACCACATAGACTAATTAACTTGCCCATAAAAAACCAAAAAATAGAACTAATTGCAATATATTTGCATGTTATTTTCTTTACAATAATTGCTTCGTTTTTATTTAATATATCAGTGCATATATTAGGACATCTAAAAAAAAAAGTTAGGTCTAAGCACATGATTCTGCTTTGCCCAAAGATGTATCCTTGAACATGATCTTTCGAGTCATTTTGTCAAATTATTTCATTCCACACTTTGCATAATTTTCCTACAAAAAATCACACTCTAGGAACTTTGAATAGTTCACTGGCTTCCTCTGTATGTTATGCAATTAATGAAAATACACCTCTTTGATTATCTCACCTATGATTTATATTTGATTAAATTTTCTATTTATGGCTGTAACCTCCTCCAGCTCTGTGAGTCTTCCGATTTGGTTATTCTGAATGGTGTCTCTTGCTTTCCTAGTTATGAGATTTTCATATGTTGGCCGCACTGTGGTGACGCCAGTGTGGTTGACTATGTTATCACTAGTAGTTCTTTTATCCCTTCCATCCACCGCTTCACTATCTCTTATCTTTTGTTAGCCGACCACGCTCTTCTGAACCTTGCACTTTGCTTTTCTCCTCCCCCTTGCCCGTCTCTCTCTCCCTGTCCCCCAGCTGTCTTTGATTGTTCTCCTACCCACTTCCATTTCTGGTTTGCTGAGGGTGACTGTGATCTCTTTACCCTCCACCTCCATCATCTCCTCTCGCCTAAGAGATTTTCTGATTGCTTCCATGCTTCCTCCATGTTTGACCTATTGATCACAACTATTTGAGAGGCAACTTTCCTCTCCATCCCTCACCGCCCTATCCTCAGATCCACATGCCAGATTACTTGCCCTATGAACCGATGGTTTGACAATGACTGTAAAGCTTTCCATCACTCCTTGCACTTGACCTTTGAGACTCTCCCTTCTGACTTTGCTGGCCTCTTTTCCTCCTACCGCTGCTTTCTTCACTCAAGAAATGTGCTTTCATTGCCTCACAGTGCACATCCCTGTGCAATACTCTCATTCAAAATCCTAAGCTTTTTTGGCACACCATGTTCCCTCGACATCCTACTCTGCCTTCCACTATCGATCCTAGATCCCTTGCCTCCCACACCTCCACTCTTTACGACATCCCTGACCAACCATCTCTCCACCTCACCTCTCCCCTCACTGCCATATCTTTACCACTTCCATCATCTATGAGGTTGTCAGATCCATGAGATATAGTAGGGTGGCCGATGAGGATGTTTTTCAAGATGAGCTCTTCAAGCTTGGTATCTCTGTGCTGAGCTCCTATCTTTCGACACTCTTTAATAGTGTGGTTTGCACCAGCTTCCCCGAGTCCTGGTCCAGACACTTAATCTATCTGATTCGCAAGGATGGGTCAGTTTCTGACCCCAATAATTATAGGACCATCATGATTGGGCACACCTTTGCCAAACTCTACTCAAAATCACTGAATACTATTCTTAATAGGGAGTTGGACAAGAGAGATTGCAGGGCTAGAGGTCAAGCCAACTTCCGAGAAGATTACCAGACCATGGACCACATCCTGACTTTGTGGGCAATTATTGAGGAGGCCCGCCATCATTCTGTGAAAGTCTATTTCTGTGTCATTGACTTTCGTAAGGCATTTGATACCGTCCCTTGGGTGGCCCTTTTCCAGAGACTTATAGATATCGAGATTACTGAGACTCTTTTGATAGATATCATGAGACTTTACGAGCATATTGAGGGAAAGTTTAGGACTCCAGAGGGTTTCCCTGACCCTATCCAAAGCACTATTGGGGTGAAACATGTTATAATAATAAGCAAAAAATGCAAATATTGGTGCACAAAAGAGAACACAAAAAACACAGAGATTTAACATGGTTCACCCAATCCCTAGGCTACGTCCACCAACAGCGAGTCCAATATCTTTATTTGTATCCAGTGATTAAAATATGAAACCTAAAACTCAATACCATCATAGGAAGCTATGAAAAATCCCTCATACAATGAAATATCAAAACCCTAAGCCCTTTTCACAAGCTCTACCCCTTGACCCAGAGCTTGGGGCCCAAATAGATATGTCTAGGGGGAAACTACACCGAAACAAACTGAGTCTGATTAGGCTCCACATACACAACAATCTCCCACTTGGATACTGATCAAACTCTGCAACAATATCCTTCCACTTGGATATTGATCGACCAAACCTGTAGCTCCCACTAGAATAAAGAAACCACCATGGACTCTGCTGTTCTTTTATTCTATTCAATCTAGAAGACCAACCAAAGGTGAAGAGGAATTCAGCTTCTCCCTTGTCACTTCCTTTGTAAACATATCTGCTAGATTATCATCTATATGTATCTTCTCCAACTTTAATTTTCCATCATCCAAAACTGACCGGATGAAATGATATCGCAATTGTATGTGCTTTGTTTTTGAGTGCAAAGCAGAATTCTTTGCAAGATGAATGGCACTCTGACTATCTGAACACAAATTATTATCTGCCTATGGATGTCCCAATTCTTCCATGAAGAATTGAAGCCATATCATCTCACTGGCTGCCTCTGTAGCAGCAACATACTCTGCCTCTGTAGTGGATTACGCATTCACCTTTTGTAACCAAGAAATCCAACTCACTACTGTCCCACCAACAATAAATACATAACCTGTAGTACTCCGTCTGGTATCTATATCTCCTACCAAATCTGAGTCAACATAGCCATGAATAGTAGTAGAAGAGCACCCAAAGTGTAAACACTTATTGGATGTACCTCTCAAATATCTAAAAATCCATTTGACTGCATTCCAATACTCAATCCCAGGGTGACTCATATACTGGCTAACAACTCCCACTGCATGTGTAATGTCTGGCCTAGTACATACCATAGCATACATTAAGCTCCCTACAGCTAAAGCATAAGGTATCTTGGACATTTTTGCCTCTTCTTCTGGTGTCTTTGGACACATTTCTTTAGTTAATTTCAAATGATGAGGCAAAGGTGTAGTGACAGCTTTGGCATCCTTCATGTAGAATCTCTGCAACACCTTTTTAACATAATCAACCTGAGATAGAGTTAATTTTCTATTCTTCCTATCTCAACAAATTTTCGTGCCAAGGATTTTTTTTGTTGTCCCCAAATCCTTCATAGAAAAAGATTTTGCTAACTTTTGTTTCAACCCCTTAATATGATCCATGTTAGATCCAGCTACAAGCATATCATCAACATATAAACATAAAATAATGTAGCTGTCATT
>MU227225.1:3784993-3816004 GCA_018584345.1 Thuja plicata
AGTGTAAGAAGCAGTAGGAATAGAAGACACAACTGGTGGAACATTAGGAACCACAGTTGGAAGAGGATTAGTATAAGTAAAAGGCACACTATGATATGAAGGTTGTGAGGTAGGTAAAGATACTGGTGGAACACTCATAGGGATAGGTGCATTTGGGAGAGAAGTTGTTATCAAAGGAGGACTGTAAGTAGGAATACTAGGTAGAGGAACAAAATAAAGTCCTACGCTAGTGACAATAGGTGTGAATCCTAACTCTTGAGCTTCTTGAGCTAAAGGTTTAATATTCAAATTCACAAGATGGGTAATACTACGCAAAAAATTAATACCTTGATCATTATCACGAAGGAATTTCTTAAGAGCCTATATAGCTTTGATAGAATCTTGATTATGATTTTCTTGGATAAGCCAATTTCCCATTTTATCAAGTTCAGTTGAAAGGTTTTGCAATTGTTCAGGAGGAACTCTTAAAGCATCATCTTCATCATGAGATGAGTGAGAAGAGTTATGCTCCATAGAAGGATTGGAATTATGAGTTATCAAATTATCATCAAGAATCATAAGGAAAAGAGAGGAAGACTCAGGGTCAAAGGAACCCATCAGTCTATGACTTCTTCTAACCAGGATACTATAAGTAGGATTAGAGGTGGTCAAGCTCAAACACCAATACAATGTCAATGAACTAACACCAAATTTTGATTTATTAATTTTAAATGTAATTGAAAGAACATGCAAGATCTAACATAAACAATGTAAATCTAACACCAAAAAGAAAGAGTTGTCTATCACGGGTTCACCAAAATGTAAAGGAAGAAAAATATAGCTTCTTTTTATTTGTTTATTTAGTTTTATTAGGGTTTTGATTGTGTATTTCCCTAACCTTTACATTTAAATTGAATTGTGTTTGATTGTAGATTGCAATTGTGATTAAGGAGAAGATAAGATGCTCTTCTTCTATCCTCAAATGCACAAATGGAAGATCCAAGTTGATTAACCCCAAAGAAGGATCAATGCACAAATGAATCAAGTATTTAGAAAAGAGAGTAAAGAAGGAGATCTTCAATTCTGTTAATTATTAAGTAAATATGATTTATGATAGTAATTGAAGAAATAGGAGAAATGTAATAACCTTAAATAATTTCAAATTAAAGAATGCTATTTTCTGAGGTTTGTACTCTGTTTCTTGAAAAACTGAAGTATGATCCGGAACCGGAATGCAGAGATGAACAAAACCCAGAAATAATTTTCCGATCCAACACCATCTTATGAAAAAGGTCAACCTTGACCCAAAAATGTCACCCTTGATCCAATAATGTCGACCCTGACCTGCATAGCGTCGACAAAAAATATGTTTGCGGAGCCCGACAGAAAGCCAAAAAGGGTATCTAGATCTGAGTCCAAATCTATAGTTCTAAACTTGTACCTACAAGAAAAAGAGGTTTGTTTGTTGAGGGGAGGGGTTTGCCTTGGTCAAACCCCAGTTTTGGAATTAACCTCAAATATATGTAATTGAAATTGCATTTAAAGATAAACAAAGTAAATGCACGAATTCACCTTGCTTGAAAAAGTCCTTGTGGAGGATTTGAATCCTTGATTCCATAAGTATGTATGTACCAAATATGAAGAATGTAGAATGGTAGGATGTCTTCAATCTCTTTCTTGTAGATCTCCAACACCAAGTCTTGAATTGGTTCTTGAATTTGGAAGAGGCTTGGAAGAAGGTGGATGGAGAGATCACCAAAAGGGCACTATGTAGCTTGAATCCTTCAATGGCCTCCAATGGATCTCCTTCATGAAAATGGATGCTTGAATGCTTGAGAATGGATGAATGCTTGCTTGAAATATTGATTCTTTGCTTGCTTGGACTTCACTTGATAATGCTCCTCAATTGCTTAATGATGCTTAGAAATACTTAGAGAAAAATGAGAGGAGAAATCTCTCTTTTATACGAAACTAGGGCACAACCTTCTAAGGAAGCCGACATAGGAGAATTAAATTCCCATTAAAGCCTTTACCCCTAGGAGAGGACCTATATTAAATATAATTTAGGAATCGACGCTTCGGAACCTGAAATAGCTGACCCAAAAGCGGGAAATAACTTTTGCTAAGACCGACATCCAGAAACTGCAAGACCCTGAAGTTTGAACCCTGGGTCAAGGTCATGGTCGACCTTGACCTAGGTCAGGGTTGAGGTCAACATAGACCAAAAAGGTTGACCCTAACCTTGAAGTCCAGAATCTCAGGTCTGTAGTTTAGAATGCAGAAATTAGGCTGGAAAGAAGTGGAAAGAGGGGTAGAATAGGGGGAAAGCTAGGTCTAACTCAGGAACCCATTCAAGGCACTTGATATGACCCCAAACCACTTACTCAGAAGGCTAAACAAGTCTATAATGGAAGTGCTTCCATTTTCTGACTATACAAGAAGAAAAGAAGTTGTAAGTGCAAAACTGTTGCATATGTGGACACTACCTCAATGCCCACCGAGTTCAAGGAAATAGATGAGGAGAATGGAGAGGTCTTTTATGTGGCTCAAAGGAAACCATGGGCTCAAAGACAAGGTATGCCTCAAGACCCCCTAAATCATTTTGGTTATAATAATAATAATAGTAATCAGTGGAAAAATCAAAATCTTACAATTCTGGCCCTCAAGGACATAATTGGAATAATAACTGGCCTAGCCAGCAGCCACAGAATAACCAAAATTATCAGTAGCCTTAGTATAACCAGAACTTCCAACTATAGTTTAACCCTTACCAACAATAGTTTAACCCATACCAACAATAGTTTAACCCTTATCAGCAGCAACAGTAGAATAACCAATGGAAACCACATGGTAATAGCCTAATTAGCAGCAAGCTATCATGCCTCCACCTCAGCAACAAGTTATTATGTATCTGCCTCCTACAACCAATAATAGTCCTCAGAAGCCACAACTGCCTGTGCAAAAAAATCTAAATCCTAATAACAAGCAGCAGGCTTATTCATTGCAAGTGAATGACATCCACCTAAGATCAGGAACCACATTGCTTGCACCAAGAGAACCCATAATAACTGATGTTTCTGATACTGAGGAAGTTCCTGACAATCAAAACACTATTGTTCCACCTGTTGCACCACCTATTCCAGCTGGGAAAATTCAACCTTATCCGCAAAGATTGGCCCAACCATCAGTAACTCCTAAGGAGAATCCTATTGCAACTAATCTGATTGACTAACTAAATCAAATGACTATCCAAATACCATTATTAGATGCCCTCAAGGAAATTCTCATTTTATAATAAAGAAATCAAGGAAGCCTGTATCAAGCACCCTGGTAGGAAAATGAAAGATCCTGATAATGTCCATGTTCTTGGGTAGCTTTCTGATGTTATGCTTAGTAAAGCCTTGATGCCTAAATACTCTGATCCTAAGAGTCCAATGGTTACCATTCACATTAATGGTATGCAAATACAGAATGTCTTGGTCAATTTAGGGGCCTCTATTAATGTTATGACTATGGATGTGTTGTTAAGACTTAGTATCATTGGGTTGAGGGAAACACCCACCATTCTCCAGTCAGTTGATAATTCCACTTTTAAACTAGATGGTATGGTAGAGGATATTATTGTCACACTAGATTCCTTGGATTACCCCTCTGATTTCATCATCCTGTCCCCCAAAGCTACACTAGGAGGGTATCCATTAATCCTAGGAAGGCCTTGGTTAGCCACAATAGATGCTTGCATTGCATGTTGCTCAGGTAAAATGACCATATCTGATGGTATTAATACCAATAAATTAACTCTGTATTCTCCAGCCAAACCCCAAACTAAAATTGACCAAGTTGTCTGGCCAATTCTAGGAGATGCCCCCTCGAAGCCAATTCAGTATAGAAACTTATGGTTATTGGTAGAGACCCATTCATGGCCTCGCAAGAGGAAGATGATATATTAGTAGCAATCCTTACAAACCAACATGTCTCTAAAGAACCCTCTTGTCATGTTCTTGATTTTTCCCTACAAACCATATTTTCCAAGAAGTCCTTGTCTAAGTTTCCTGCAACACCTGATTATCTCCATACTTTGTTACGCCATGAAATAAAGTCACCATAATTTGCAGAAGTTCTTATGCTAGATAAAGTCAAAAGAGTACCGATTTCCTTAGGAAAGGAATTGAATGTCAATAAGAATCTCACTAAATCTTAGATGTCTAGCCTTCTCCATCTTTTAAAACAGAGTCAACAAGATTTTGAATGGGACTATACTGACATGAAGGGACTTGACCAAAAATTGTGTACCCATAAGATCTATATCAGTCCTAAGTCCAAACCTATTAGGCAAGCTCAAAGAAGAATAAACCCTACCCTAAGAGATATAGTAAAGGCCAAATTGCAAAAACTCCTCCAAGATAGCTTTATATATCCTATTTCTGACAACCAGTGGGTCTCCCCTCTTGTAATTGTCCCAAAGAAAGGTGGAAAATGGCAATTTTGTGTTGACTATAGGGAGCTTAATAAAGCCACCAAGAAGGATCACTTTCTACTGCCCTTCATTGACCAAGTACCTTACAACATTGTTGGTAAGAAGTATTTTTCATTCCGAGATGGTTTTAGTGGCTACAACCAGATCTAGATATCTCCATAAGACCAAGATAAAACAACATTCACCTATCCATGGGGAAAATTTGCTTATTCTTGTATTGCCATTTGGATTATGTAATGCACCTGCTACTGTTTAGAGGGCAGTAATAAGTATCTTCTCTGACATTGCTGCTGACTGTGTTGAAATATACATGGATGATTTCACTGCATATGGAACTACATTCGAAGAAGATCATGATAATTTGGGAAAAGTTCTTAAAATATGTCAGGACTACAACCTCTCACTTAATAGTGAGAAGTGTTATATGATGATGGATGAGGGAGTTGTCCTAGGGCATTACCTCTCATCATTTGGTATCGAGGTTGATCCTACAAAGATTGCAGTCATCCTTACACTCCCAACTCCAAAAAAGTAGAAGGATGTCCAAAGTTTTCTTGGTCATGTCGGTTACTACAGGAGATTTATCAAGAAATTCAAACAACTTGTCACCCCATTGTACAATTTGTTGAAGAAGGAAGCATAATTTGAGTGGACATCTGACTGTGAGCTATCATTTCAACATTTGAAAGATATGTTGACAAAGACTCCTATTCTTAGAGGACCTGACTGGAAGCTTCCCTTTCATATCCATACCGATGCATCTGACTATGCCATTAGGGAAATGCTGGGACAAAAAGAGGGTATAGTTAAGCACGCCATTTATTACATAATAAAAAATTGGCAAGGTGCTGAACTAAATTATACTGTTACTAAAAAGGAACTGCTTGATGTAATCTATGCACTAAATAAATTTAGACATTACATAACTGGTTATGAAGTATTTTTTTATACGGATCACTCAGCAATCAAATAATTGATGAATAAACCCACCATTTCTGGTAGGTTAGCCCGCTAGTTTCTCCTCATGCAGGAGTTTGATATAACTATCATTGATAAACCAGGAAAAGATAATGTAGTGGCTGATTTCCTCTCTAGATTACAAGTTCCTGATGATCCTGCAACAATTGATGACAACTTCCCAGATGAGCACCTATTCTCTATTGCAACTTACATTCTATGGTATGCTGACATCACCAACTACCTTGCCACAGGACGAACACCACCTCATTTTTCACCGTGTGAACGTTGGCTATTAGTTGAGAAGAGTTTCAACTTTTCATGGATTTTTGGATTTATGTTCTACATAGGTCCTGATCAAGTCACCCGTAGATGTGTTCACAAAGATGAGATCTATGACATCCTTCGGGCATGTCATGATGAGCCGTGTGGTGGACATTTTGCTGGGAAAAGGACAACATACAAGGTGTTGACAACTGGTTATTACTGGCCTACCTTACATAAAGATGCAACTAAGAATACCAGGCACTGTGATCGATGCCAAAGGATGGGACACCCCACCAAGTTTGATGAAATGCCCCTGTAGTCTCAGGTGGTGGTAACACCATTTGACAAGTGGGGCATCCACTTTGTTGGCCCCATTGAGCCATCTTCCCATGGTAAGTCTTATATCTTAGTATGCATTGATTACGCCACAAAATGGGTTGAAGCAAAAGAAATGAGGCATGAAAGGGATCATAAGGTATCAGAGTTTCTCTATGAGTTTATTTTTACTTGGTTTGGTGTGCCTCGATAAATAGTAATAGATCAAGGGGAATAGTTCACCTCTAATCTTATTGTTGAATTGATGAATGAGTACATAGTGAGGCATGGTAAATCTTCACCATACCATCCTCAGGCCAATGGGTAGGCTAAGATCACAAATCAAGAATAGAGGCTATTCTGATCAAAATAGTTGTTGTACACAAAAAGGATTGGGCTGCTCGCCTTCCTGAAGCCATATGGGCTTATCAAACAACTTGGAAAACCACTACTGGATTTACTCCTTTTGAGTTGGTTTATGGAAAATCGGCATCCATGCCTATTGAGTTTCACCATAAGACTCTTAGAATGACATTAGAGTTGGATATTAACCTGACCAAGGAACAAGAGGATAGGCTCCTACAGTTCAATGGATTGGATGAATACAAAAAGTTTGCACTTCACAACACAGAACTGATACAAAAGCAGCGCAAGAAGTGGCATGACCGATTCATCAAGGAAAAGAAGTTATCCATTGGTGATTGGGATTTTCTCTATGAATCCTACTATCAGCATACTCCCAGAAATTTTTAGACACGTTGGTTAGGGCCTGATGAAATAGTCTCATTTTTTGATAATGGTGTCGTTCAGCTATCTAAAATTGATCATGTCAGATTCAAACTCCTTGTAAACGGGCATCGTCTTAAGATATATCACAAGCCTATGAGTCATCAAGACTTCCTATAGAAGTTCTAGCAGAGCTTAGATAGCTCCTCTCATGCAGCCAAAGCATTTGGGTCTTCCACCCAGATTTCTGCCAAGCTATGATTTTATCCCAACTTCCACAATAAATATTTCACTCCCGTGAATTGATTTAACCGTAATAAAAATCCACCTCACCTCTTCTCTCTTCCATGTGTCCATTCCATCACATCACTCCATCAGTGCATGTGGAATAGAAGTACACTCTTCTAGTAGCAACTCTTAGGTTAGTAACACATACTTTTGCACATATATTATTTTATTCATTTATTATTTTGAAAAGAGTGTTCTTTTCTTTTTCTTATTCTTGCACTCAATGGCTTGGTGGGACCCATGCCTTACACTTAGTTGGGGGGAGGGGTTATTTAATGCTTGTTCAAATATTTCCAAATCAATTTTAGCATGCAAAAAGGCAAACTTTATTTCTTTCTTATCTTTTCACGGTGACTGCCGTCATGTGGGAGCTTATCTGTCCTATTGTGATTAAGTCATCATGATTTGAAAGCAATTTAAAGTTAAGGTTCACTTAATAATGAAATTTTTATGATGTTTTTGGGTGGTGGACCTTAACATGCATGAATTTGTTTATGAATACCATTTGAAATAATGCTTATTTTCCTAGAATTAAAAGATATTCTGTACATCATTTTTTCTCATAAAAAACATCTTGTGTCCGTAAGAAGTCCTGCATTTTCCAGTTTTCTATAGCATCTGAGTAGTTCCTGCAGAGCCATTTTTATCATCCATAATGGGCGGATACCTTTAGAGGCATGAGCCTATAGATCATCAAGTGTTACTTGGGGACCCGGCCTTGTGTGAATTGTTTTAGAGACGGGGATGGTTGGATTACTGCTTAAGCCTTAATGGCTTCGATGAAGAAATTGATTTTCAATTTCTGAATACTTTGAACAATGGGTTTGCAGTAGTGAAGGGTCTAAGGATAGAATTATTAGAGGACATCATGGTGGAAGTTTCAAAGTTGCCACAGGAAGGAGAAACGTGGAGTAAGGATATTAACTTGCACTCAGCCAGGGCAAAATTTGCCCTACATGGTGACCTACAGTTGGATATTGATAAGAAGTAGGGCACTTCAAGAATGTTATTACCCATGGAGTTTTTGCATTCAGCTACATTCATAATATCCTACTTCACTTGTGAGGGCCATTACAAGTACCTGCAAGGACTACATTTTAAGATTCTGAGCGCCCTCCGCCATAAAAATAGGCCAGTAAACTTACCTAGTTTTCTTTTTAATATTGTGAAAAAGTAGGCGTCTCTTGTACAGTCAGGAAAATTTCAACCTATTTCCCATCACTGTTTAATTAAGCTAGTTGTAGAAAGGGAGTTAATTAAACAATAAATTTGGACTTGGGAAGAATTCTTGGCCATGGAAGAATTAGAACCTAGAGTTGTTGGCCCTAGAGGCCAAGGTGTAGGTAGTAGGGTTAATACGACAATAGGGGTTCGTAAAGTAATTCATAAAATAGAACCTATTCTTGAAGCATCCTCTTCTACACCTACCCTAGCTAGGAAAAGAGCCTGCAATGTTAGTACTCCCGTGTCTGATAAAAAGAAAGGAAAAATTAGGGAAGCTGATGTCACTCTTGATACTTCACCTTCTAAGGAAACTAGGTCTACTATTATGAAGGATAAATTTAAAACCATAGATATAGAGGGTATGAATCTAGCACAACAACCAATTGATAATGAAAATGTGGGTAAAATACCTGAGGAACCCTTGCCTTCTCCCAAGGAGGTGACACCAGAAGAACCTCCTATAGGCATTACGGAGGAGGTGTCCTCCAGAA
Organism: Thuja plicata; assembly: GCA_018584345.1. Lineage (NCBI taxonomy): Eukaryota > Viridiplantae > Streptophyta > Pinopsida > Cupressales > Cupressaceae > Thuja > Thuja plicata. The sequence goes on from MU227225.1 coordinate 3,793,718, forward strand.
GGAAGAAATGAAAGGAACCTATGAGCCCTTTTCAAATCCCTGTCAGGAAAAGTGCTAGACTTTCTGCTAGTACCAGTAAAGCAAACGAAACCCCTGATTCAGTTATAAATGTTGAATCCTCTGAATCTACAGAGAAGTCCTCTTTGGAGGCAATGGCTCCAAAAATAATAGGTAGTGATACCCTAGCCCACATTATGGATGATAAAGCTACAGCTAATCCATAAGGTGAATACATCCTTATAGATAGTGATAAGGATTCTATATAAAAAGAGGGATTTTTCAATAACTCTGTCGAGCAAGATTCTGATGACAGTTTAGAAAATCTTCCCCCTGATGAATTCCCTGCAATGGATGAGGACATTATTGAGGAAGTGTTTGAACAAATGGGTAGAGATGGATTGGACATGCTAGTTAGGGAAGTTGAATCAGCCCAAGTGAATGATTCGATGAAAACCCTTGTCTTATGGAAAGGAAAAGCTTCCATTGATGAATCCTACCAAGAAGATGATTCAGTGTAAACTTGTGACAAAAGACAAGGGGCTACTTCCACTAAAGAGGAGGAAGTAAAAATCCCTCAACCTACATCTAGGTGGATTAATATTCTTCAGCAAGAGCCCATGCCACCACCGGATTTATCTACACTTTTAGAAGCAGGATTGAGTTTGTACCAAAACTTCACATGGGAAAAGGCACAATGGGAACTGGAAACACAAAAAATGAAAAGAATAGTTGAGGAACAGGCTTGTCAACTTGAACAAAAAACAATTCAAATTGTAGTATTGGAGAGGAGAATTGAGCATATCACTAAATCAATTCCTGCAGCAATGGCATGTAGGTCACCTTCTCTAGTTTATGCTTTGTTCCTTAAGGAACAATTTGTTAACTTTCAATTGATAAGGATTGTATAAGGATTAAATCCTTCTATTGCTACACCTCATGAATTTCATGATGCCTTGCAGTCAGCACCCATGCCCATCAAAAACCTATTATGTGAATTATATCTACACAATCTAGCTGTGCTAGATAATAGAGATTGGAATTCCGTTCTTTACATGGGAGATGTTCAGCTAATGGTAGTAATATCCTGGATTCAGAATGAGATTAGTAGAGAGCATTAGGCTCTGCCATATAGAGACAGTGAGTTAGACACACCTCTCATGATGAGACCCAAAGTTCAGAGTTCTAGGCAGACTTTCCTTGATTGGATCTCAATTAAAATGAATCCTATTGGGTCTTGCAAGTTTCTTCTAGTTAGAGAGCAGGTATACATAGATTGGGAACAACATTCATCACAAGATATTGACGCCATGATTTCAGCTTGCAAGAAGAGGTGGATACAGATGCCCCATGACTTAAATATTAGGGAGCCTCATTCTCCACAAAATTTAACTCTTTCTACTCACCAAGCCCCATGGTTTATAATGCTGGGCTGAACACAACTGCATTATTGGATGCCCTTAAGGTTTCAACCTCCTATCCTCCTACATCCTTTATTGGCAGTGAATGAAAGCATAGAAGAGCATGATATGGTTCAGGAAAGATAGAGGTGGGGCAAGCTTTGAGACAACCATGGATATTTCAACTATATTGTTTATGAACCAGGTGAAAAGACCGCCAGTGACCTGAGGCTTAGGGCCAGGATCCATAATTTCATGATTGTTGGGGACTAGGAATAGTGTAGTTGGGGGGAATGATGAGCCTCTCAAAAGGCCATTTTTTCCATGTTGCTTACTTTCTTTTTCAGCAGTTTGCTTTCAAAGAAGAGAATTTAAAATTATGGTTTTATATATTTTATATATGCAAGCACATAAGTAGGTAAAATGGATGGTAAGAACATGATGTATTTTTCTTAGAACTGATGGATAGAAGTTTCTAGATATAAGTAGTTGCATGCTAAATAAATAATCCTATCTCTTATGTTATGTTTATGGGTAGGTCTCCTTCTTGTAGCCGAATGCTATGCAAGAGTATCAAATGGAAACTAACACCTCTTTCTTAGTATTAAATGATAAAATATATTTATGTGTAAGAAGTTGTGTATGCTAACCATTTTGTAGAAATCAAGTCATGGCGCATTCAAGAATACCGGCATGGTGTGGAAGGAGTCAACGACAGCCGTTACCCGCAGAAGTGCCATCATAAACATGAAATTAAGTAAGCGGTTGAAGAAGGGCGTGCCACAGGACTTTTGTGGAGGAACAAGTCGATTCAGTTCCTAAGTAAACACCGCGTGTAGATCCAGAACCACTGCATGCTATATTCTGGGAAGAACTTGAAGACTTTCTGTTTTTTTTAGATATTTTCTATTATGAGCACGTTGTATCCATTAGTGATCCTCATTAATGGTGTGATCCTAGATTTAGGGTGTAGTGTAGTTTCTCTTTAAATAAGCCAAATTTTGTAACTCTGAAGGAGAGAAAGCTGATATGATTTCTGGAATAGAAGTTGACATTATAACACTATTTTTACTTTCCAAGTAAATTTTCTCCATGAATGAATAAAGTGCATAGTTTAAGTGTTAGTCTCTTATATTGATTGCATTTATATTCACTCATCCAAGGGGGCACACTTGGTGAGTGAATTGCTTTATTATATTAGAATTTATTTCCTTGTTCATTAAGAAGTAATTAGAACTCTATTGTTCCTCCAGCCACTGGTAACAAAACTGGTGGACTGTTCCTGCAGCATAGGCAAGTAGAGTAACCCCTATTCGTGATTACTATTTTCTTAGAGTAAACACATTCACTTGAGATAGTATAGATTCCTGAAGCATAATGTATTTCAATTCCATAGGTTTAGCCATGAGAATCAAGAAGGTTAGAAGCATATACTTTGCAAATACCATTCCAAGTTTACGTCCCTGGTCGATAATTAAATGAGACTAAATAATCTACTTAGAAGCCATTTAGGGTGTCCAACCCTGAAGTAGCAGTCCAATGCTATGTGTTTCTAAGACAATTTTTTAGCCAAGAAAACATATAGAAACAATACTAATTATTCTAAGGTGAGAATATATAAATAAATTATATGAAACCGACCCATGTTCCTGTTTAGCTTCAAAACTAATGGGTTTAATTTCTAAGACTGATTGTGCACTTAAATTAATTTTGGGAAATTTCTTAAGAGCAAAATCAATTTTCTAAGGATAACTCCTAATTTGCAAAAATTCACAGATTTGGATTATCAAAACTATTTACTACCATTCTGAATCCACAGGATTAATCTTAATCCATCCTAGGGTATACAAAAAAAGTTTCAAGCAAAACCCAACTAGCAAAACTAATCTAAGTGCAAAAATACAACTTTCCTAATAAAAGTTTTTTATTAAAACATACACATACAAAGTCAGATTTAGGATCCTACCTCAAAATCCTCACAATTTTGAAACCACTGATCCAACAGTACACAAGCAAGCCATCCAGATTGTTCTTCAACTTCCAGAAATTCCTCCTTATCAAGAATTTGAGCTCAAATCCCTCAACTTCTGTGTTCTTGAAAAGAGCTCAAAATATTTCTTAAAATAGAAAAAAACTACTAACCTATGGGTTCTAAACTTACCCCTAAGGTTAAAAGTAACTCCAGTTGACTTTGGAGTCAAAAGATTTGATTTACCAAAAAATTCATCTTTATCCTCCAAAAGACAACTTTAATTCAATTTTAAACTTAAAAGTTTATTACACCTTTTAAATAAAAGTTATGAATTCCACTTAAATCTATTAAATCAACAAAGGTATTTTAATTATCTTTTATTAATCAAATACCCCCTTGATTATTTATTTAATAATTACATGATTTAAATAAATATAACATTAATAACATATAACCCAATTTCTATTCTAACACGAGTAACCTTAAACCAAGCATACAACCTGAAAACCCGGCATAACTAAATAAACAAAACTCAGACCCAAGGAAAGGTTCTCAAATTCACGTCACTTGACAGATTTTGAAGGGTGAAGAGACAAAATCTTATCCACTAATTAGGACAATAAAAGGTTTAAGTTGGGGTTTTGGACCTCTTCATTATCTCCCCCATATTACCATTTAGACGTTGCGATAGGGCACGCTCACTCCTACCAATTCAGGGAAGACGATGCCCGACACCTATAATCCCATCATCACAATGACGGACATGTGCATACATATAATATGTAACAAGAAATGGTTGAGAATGATATTTCATGTGGGTCTCACACGCAAGTAACTACGACCCCACCTCATACCATAAAATCACATTATACACAAAGCAAAAGCATATATATGATCCATGTGCATATAAATATGGTGTCAGTATTGTCAGTAATCCGTAACCATAAATGTGATCATAACATGAGATAAACATAATAAAACTGATCATAAGTCTAACTGTAACAATATCGAATCATGAAAATTCCATAGTTCTTACTAATTGAAATCTAGTGAAAAGTCATACAATATCAACTACAAATAGAAACTAGAGTAGTTGATGCACACGTGTAAGTGGCCAAAAAGAGTTTAACAAAATAAACTAAAAGCTACTAAAGGGTGGGCACTAAACTTGGTCCTCCATAAGTGATTCCTAATGCATTTTGTCGTAAGGATCTTGTATTGATCTAATGTTGTTTCTCAAAAGAGCAAGATATTTGTAATCAATATTCAATTTAAAAAGTTAAAATTATATTGAGAATTTTTACAATTCAGTGAATTTGGAAAAAAAAATAATATCATTTAATATTTTTTTTAAATTGGCAAAAAGCCGTAGCCAACATATTTTATTAATATATAAATAAATTACAATCCTGGTTCAAAGAGCACCAATAGGAAAGAACCAAGCAAATAAAACCTCTAGCCTTGCTCAAACAGATTAAAGAAATCACAGTATTTACAAATAACAACCCATTTTATTACTCAGGTTGATTTGAGACACAAATGAACAATATAGATACAATCCAAAGAAGGTTTGGCATAAATCTTAGATACAATTCCCCTCCGATTAAAAGAAGTTCTCTGTTCTACTGAACTTTAACTTCTTTGTGGGCTTCATTCATTAATATGAATAATGTTTGGGATCCTGTTATAGCCTGGAAGTCTGCAAAATACTAAAACACCTCCAAAATATTTAATAAAGTTGTTAGTAGTCAATATGGTAAGCTATAATAGAATGCATAATCATATTAGTCTCTATCTTGCCACCCCATAAGACCTTATACTAACAATCATATTTCACATTAACATCTGAGATCTTACCCTTTTAATATATCATACCAAGATAAATGCAATTGTAATTCAATATCAAGTCTAATTAATCATAAAATAAATACACTCAAATTCCATAGATAGTGGCAAAGATAAATAATGAGGCTTCTAGAGAGATAGGTGTGAGTACCCTTATTGCATCAAAGTGACACATAAATCTTAAATTGCTAATTAGAATGTCCATATTTCAAACTGCAACATTTAACTCCTACTCAAATGAGAAACCATGCTTATCTCTACTTAGAGTCTTCAGACACATTGACCTATTCCTTTGCAAGTAAGGAGGACCTTTTATACAAATATCAAAAAATAGAATGATCGGTACCGAGATGAATAGAGAAATATATCTGCATGTTTGAAGTACAATATGCATATTCATAGAGATTCTTTAATATATGCTTAAACCGATACGCATTTGTGCCTGTCCTAGGCAAAAGGTTAAAAAATTTATGCCCATATTGGTCTATACATATATGTAACAAATGTTAGTAATAGTTTAGAGGGGGGGGGGGTGAATCAGTGGCCTAAAACATATTCCAATAATCAACCCAAAAACTTAGTACCACAATATTAAGCCTCTAGTTATCTTTAGTCGTATAAGATGAATGCCACCAAATAATTTTATCAAATTACTACTGCTTGGAATGCTTTGTAAAACCTTCTACTATATGTTTACCGAATAGCATTTTGTTAATTTACTGAAAGACTGTAAATTATCTAGAGTATACCGATCAATCCAGTGAAGTTAAGTGTAATGCAAAACACTAAAGTAATGACTCATATACACATTGACACATGGATTTTTAACTTGGAAACCCTATTAATGGAAAAACCACTTGGGACCGGTAACCCAAAATTTTCAATCTTGTGAAGTGAGCTCGGTGAAGAGCCAACCCTATTAAAGGTTACAAACACACTATTAGGCGTGACCTTGTTAGAGAATTTAAAAGTTTAGTCTGTCACTTGATATCAGGAATCTCTATGCTACCTTCCTTGATCAAACACTCACTTGGCCAGTCAATAGGTATCTGGCATCTCATGCTATCTTCATGATCAAAATTTTTGATACTCCTTGGAATGTATCTCAATATAGAAAGGATATTTAAATCCCGCTCGGTTAAGAGACTTTCTAAATCAAAGGTTAAACTGAAACAGTATGATCTGTTCACATATACAACTTATACTTGTAGATGTTCAGATATATTGTAATCTCGTAATACTATTCTGATCAATATATCTCATTTTATACCTTTGCTCCACTTTGATTCTGCTCGGTGATGTTATGCTCTATTTCTCAGTGTTCGTAGATAACTTTAGCTCTTTCCTCAGCTTGTTGATCATGACTATATGAAGTTGCTCTTCATCAGTTTCTCTTTAGCATCCTCTTTCATTCAGTCACCCACCACACCAATTCACAATGAATTGAGTTGTCTCTTTATAGACATGATATCATTGTTGTTAGGTTCTTGATTTTTTTGATCTTGGCGTGATCCACAATTCTTGCCAATTAGATTTAAAGAAAAACTCCTTTTTTATCTCGCTGAGATATTCTTTCCAACTGAACAAAACAAGATTTAAATCCATTACTTATCTCTGGATTTATCTTTTCTATGAAAACAAAGATAACTACCAGTTAACTCTATATTTAGCTCTGCCAGCTAGATATTTTGTCATTTTTGAACTTAAGTTAATTTCGGTGTTTAACTCTTTGATATCTTCGGTCAACACTCCAGTTCTCCTCGGGCTTCTCCGTCGGTTTACACTATGTTTCTGGCCGATAGTTATACTTGTGATTTTTTTCATCGGTAATGCTCATCAGTGTTCTTGCTCAGGCATCACTGTGACTTGACTATCAGTGATCTCTGTCTGTCGGTGTCCATTGACCATCGGTGTTTGAAGTCATATTGTGAATGCTTGTCTTTTATGCATTACTGACAACATAATCTTTTTCTCTTTGATTCTCTGAAGTCTTTGACACTTTGATTATAACCGATTAGATTATATTAAGTTGACATCAATGACAATACAATCTATTAACTGATTTAATGTCTTGCATTATCCTTCTGCATTTCAGTGATCAACTTAACATCTTCAAACATTTAATCAGTTACATTTCATCAATCTCTCCATTTAGAATTGATGGAAACATACTACATTATCATACTATACTATCACTAATACAATATGAAATATACATTTTCATAAGGATTTCCTAATGTAACTATTAGAAATGTCTGGCTCTTGGTAAGCTCAAAAAATAGCTTAGATTTGTTTCATGCAGAGTGGTTTTCTTCAATCTTCAATCCCTTCAATGGATAGGTGTATCATCTGATATCTCTATTTTGATATGTGCTCTACCTTGAATTTTCCTCTTCTTGATAATCTCTTTTTCCTTTAACAACAATCTTTCTCTTTGTCTAAACTCTCTCCCTTTGTTAGTTCTCTCCCTTAGATGGATATTTCATATGTAATCAATTTGTCTCCCTTAGAATATTGATTAACTCTTCTGTCTAATTCTTAGGAACTTCTCTTCATATATGATGATATAATATTTTCATTTTATCATATCTCTCCCTTATGTCAATGAGATCACCTCTCCTCTTATATGATATGGAATCATCTCTCCCTTTGATAATGAAAATCTCTCCTTGATGATAATAAGATAATTCTCTCCCTTTGTATGATAATAAGATCATCTCTTCCTTTGACAACAATGCCAAAAAAAAAACACTTCTCCTTGTTTTTATCATCTATATCATGTTCCATCCCTTTTCATAATATATTCCTTGAATATCCCTTTCCATCATCAATACAATGTTCTGATTTTCGGTGCAGATATGTACCTTGCAATGTACAAATGTATATGTTGCTGTCCATCTCAGTGTTTGCATCAACAAGACTGATTATCACATTTGGTATAGGATGATGCAACCTCCTAGTCAGATTACTGACTGATAGACAAGGGTTGGACCCCTAGTCTCTGTCTCAGGTACTCAAATGTATCCTTTGGTAATGGCTTGGTGAATATATCAGCTAACTATTCCTTTGATTGAACTTATTCTAGTGTCACTTCCTTTGCTTGTACCTGTTCTCTTAGATAGTGATACTTGATAGCAATATGCTTAGTCTTAGCATGCATGGCTAGATTCTTAGAAATGTTTATTGCACTGTTATTATCACAGTAGATAATTACTGGTTCAAGAATCTTCATATTCATACCTTCTAGCAATTTTTTGATCCATGCAATATTAGAGAAATTTGCAACAACAACCACATGATCTGCTTCTATAGTTGACTGAGAGATTCAACCTTGCTTCTTGCTTATCCAGGTGACAATTATGTCACCCATGAATAATGCTCCTCCAGTTGTGCTCTTTCATTCATTAATGTTTCCAGCCCAATCAACATCTATATAGACTTGTATCTCAAATTTTCCTTCTCTTTTGTACTATAATCCATAGTCCTCGGTGTTCTTAAAATATCTTAGAATTCTCTTGAAAATAGTCATATGTGATTCTTTGGTATTAGCAGAGAATATTGCAACTATTCCAAGTGTGTGTGCTATATCTAGTCTAGTGTGAACAACATACATCAGTTTTCCAATCATTGATATGTATAAGGTTTGATTTACCTCATTGGATTTGTCTTCTTTTGTAAGCTTAAATCCAGAAGCCATAGGTGTTCCAACTGATTTGGAATCTTCCATCTTGAATATCTTCAACACTTCCTTGATGTATTTGGACTGAGTGATGTATATGCCTGCATCTTGTTGAAGAATTTGTAGTTCAAGAAATAATTTGATCTCTCCAAACATAGACATTTCAAATTCCTTTCTCATTTTATTAGCAAAGGATTTGCATAACAATTCATTTCCCCCAAAAGTGATATCATCAACAAAAATTTCAGCAATCAAAATATTACCATCAGTATCTTCTTTTAAGTACAAATTGCTATTTTCACTTCTTCTAACAAATTTTATGCTAATGAGATATGAGTGAAGTATTTCATTCTAGGCTCTCAGTGTTTGTTTCAATCCATACAAGGATTTATGTAGTCTATATACCATGTTTCTCTTGTCTGGATCAACAAACCCTTCCGGTTGTTCAATGTATACCTCTTCTTCTAGTATTCCATTTAGGAATGCAGGTTTGACATCCATTTGGTATACCTTGAATCCTTTAAATGCAACATAAGCAAGTAGGATTCTAACTCCTTCTAGTCTAGCAATGGGTGCAAAGGTTTCTCCATAATCAATACCTTCTTCTTATGCATATCCCTTGCATACTAATCTTGCTTTATTTATTGTGACTTCTCCATTCTCATTTAGCTTGTTTCTAAATATCCATTTGGTACCGATGACATTCTTTTCATCTGGTCTTGGTACTAGTGTCCATGTATTGTTCTTCTACATCTGTTCTATTTCTTCATTCATAGCACTGACCCATTCTTCATTCTCAAGTGCATTGTTAACAGATTTAGGCACAAAATCACAAAGTAAACATCTGGTGTTAAGTGACTTACTTCTTGTTCTTGTTCCAACCTTCTTGTCTCCTATGATTTGATTCTTTGGATGATGTCTTCTGACATACTTGGAAAGTTTTAGTTCAGCTCTGTGTTCATCATTCTAATCATCTTCTTCACCTTCATTCTCATCTCCATTGTTCAAAACATCATCTTGAGGATTATCTTTATTTTTGGTAACTACAGCCTGATGCTTGGGAGTGACACACTGTTGCTTAGGTAGAGTGTCAGGTTCTGTATAAACAAACCTATTGTAGCCCTCTGGTTCCTTTTTTCTTTCCTTATCATTCTTTTCTACAAATTCATCTATTTTCACATTTTCACTTTCAATGATTTTGTTAGATGACTTGTTTAGAAATTCATAGGCCTTGCTTTTGGTTGAATATCCTAGGAAGATACCTTCATCACTTTTGGAGTCAAGTTTTCCATTTCTATAATCCTTCAAAATTTAGCATTGACTACCAAAGATTCTGAAGTAACTTACATTGGGTGTATGACCATACCAAAGCTCATAGGGTGTATTCTTTGTGTCCTTCTTCAATTGTACTTTGTTTAATGTGTAGACAACAATACCGATAACTTCCCTCCAGAAAGTTTGAGTGATTCTTTTCTCAATCATCAATGTTCTTGCACAGTCAACAATTGATCTGTTTCTTCTTTCAGCAATTCCATTTTGTTGTGGTGTCATTCTAGAAAATTCATCAACAAAGAGAATAAAATACCTATCTCCATAGTAGCTCTTTGTCCTCATGGGTCCACATAGATCTGTATGGACTAATTCTACAATTGCAGTAGATGTATGGGTTTTACTCTTGAAACTAGACTTTGTCATCTTACCTTTTTGACAATTCTTTCAATGATATGCTCAGGCTTAGTCATGCTCGTTAAGACTCTGACATTCCTTTTGTTTCTTATCTTTATCATGTTTTCAAATTTCACATGACACAATCTCTTGTGACATAGCCATATGTCTTCATTTCTAGCCATTAAACAAGTGGTGTTAGTGTCATCAAGATAGAAAAGCTTACCTTTTGTCTGCTCACTGGTACCAATCAATCTTCCTGATTCATTGTAGATCTTTGCCTTCTTATTTTTGAATGCTACTCTATGACCTGAATTGTTCAGTTGTGAAACACTTAACAAATTATAATTCAGTCCTTTTATCCAGTAGGGATTTTCACATTTTATCAGGCTATTCAACATTATGGTTCCTTTACCTTCAACTGGACAAGGTGTATCATTTCCCATTCTCAATAAACCACCATTATAGTATTCAAATGTCTCAAAATTTTGTTTGTCACCGGTCATATGGTGAGTGTAGCCACTATCTATAATCTAGACATCATTTTTACTAGCTTTAGATATGAGTGCAGTTTCTACATACCTTTATTCATCTTCATCTGAATCATCCTTCATGGCTACAAATACCATCTCGATGTCTTCTTCTTTTGGTGTCAGTTTCATCAGCTCTGTTCTCAGCTAGGTAACAAGCTTTCTTCCCTTTTTCCTTGTAGTCTCGGGTATCTCTCTTGTCAGATTTTCGGTTGCTTCGTTAATCTCTTGATGACATTAAGTTTTTCCATTAGTATACTTAAAAGGAAAAACATGATAAAGGTCATCGGTATAAGCATAACCGGTGGACAACAAGCATACCCGACATGACAAAATGTCTAACGTGAAATTGCTAAGTATAGAAATTACCAACGATAAGCAAATCTAATGATACAATTTTGATAACATCATCGACGGAGAAGAAAAGGCATACCCGACAAATATTTCAAGTAAGGAACACCGAAGGAGAAGAAAACTGACAGATTGACAGAGCGACCCGACCATAAGAACCAACAGTTAGGTATAGAACCCGCAAAAAGTGGATCTGACTTTACATGTCAGATAAAGAAATGTAATTCTATTTATAGAGTTTTTATTTTCTTTAAATATTAACTTGAGGGTAAAGCAAGCATATTGTAGATGTTTTAAAGCATCCTAATGGATCTAAAACATATCTAACTAAAGATCAAGGTCAAGTTGTAAACCTTGGATCTAGAGTTAATTTGAAAAGCGTGAATCAAGAATAGAGATAGAAACTAGTATAAATAGATGTTCCATCATTTGTAATAGGAGAGACTTGTAATCATTTTAAAAATGATAGTATCCATGCAGATCATCTAAGAAGAAGAAGAGAATTCATGCAAAGTTCAGAAACAGATCACAACAGTTATCAAGAACACAGGAAGGCTACCAACTAGCAGAGCCAAGGTATTACTCAATCACTCAAGGTGATTACGTATATACATTGTAAGCTATACAGGATATGTTATCAGAAATTAGAGATTACATTGACTCCCAGATAAACATTTATATTTTAGTTGCATTCTAACAAGTGCATCACAAAATAAATCCTTTTGTAGAAGGTGGACTTAACAGTTCTTTGATAAATCTCTTAACAGAGTGCACACCTAATGGTGTTGCTAAAGCTTCAAATGAAGTAGATCCTAATAAGTCTCCACTCTAATACTCCTAATGGGGTAGATGATCAGAAGTGATCAATTGTAAGCCTTTACCGACTCCCTTCTTATCTGCAAATAGTGAAATTTTGTGGGTAGACATCCCCACCGTAGTTTTTACTTCCTAACAGGATTTTTCTGCAATATCATATCATGTGTTATGTGTTATTAGTTTTCATGAATGTTTATACATGTAAAGAACTTATATTATGATTACACATACATAAGCAAAGATGAATAGATAGATAGGTATATACAAATCTGATGACACAAAGGTTAATGGGCCAATCACATAAAAATTTTAGAGGTACTGATTAACCCCTCCCCTCTCAGTACATCATTCCAATAATTCCAACAATTGGTATTAGAGCTAAGTCTCTTTCTTGAAAACCTTAAAGACTTAAGAGAAAATATCCACACAATGGAAAAGTACAAACTGGACAAGACTATTGAGAATGAGCAATTGAAAATTCAGATTTACTATGAGCAGTATAAAGAGGTGAGAGTAAGCATGAGAAAGTTGCTTGATGACAGAAAGATCATGGAAACTAGGATTAATGAAAAAGATTATCAAGAAGAGGAGATCCCAGATTACTTAAATTATGCTGAATCATCAACAAGTAAAGCTTTAGACACATCAGTAGAAGAGATCACAAGTCTACAAGAAGTCAATCTACATCCGACAGAGCAAATCAAAATGCTGCAAATCGGTCAAGAAATTCAGATGGTAAAAATTATTGATGTCATGAATTATTCAAGAAAAGATGAATTAGAGAGAACATTGACTATTGATGATAGGAGGAAAATAATAGAAAAGCTACAAGAAAAAGAATCAGAGATTCAAAGACTTACTGAGCATCACCATGAGATTACCAACCAGATTATTCTTATGATTCAAGAAGCAAACAGATTAAAAACTAAACTCATTGAAAAAATACAGATCATCGGTGAGCTAACGGAAGAAAATGAGAAGCTAAAGCATGAAGTAAAAATTCAAAATCAACACAATGAATTGATCAAGAAAGCTGAAGATAGAAACAAAAGAATAGATGATTTCCTTGACGGTCAAAGAAGAGTCAACAACTACACAGGAATAGGTTACACCGAAAATGGATAGTCATCTAATCAATCAAATCAAAAGAATGTATATGCATCTCCAAGAGCCAAGAAGCTGTCATGCAATCATTATGGAAAACTAGGCCACACCTCAAACATTTGTAGAAACAAAATGAAAGGTATTGCTCAATCACAATCTACTTTCATTGGTAATTGCTATAAATGTCACAAGCAAGGACGCAAGGCATATAAATGCAGATCCAAGGTGAAAAATCTAAAGAAGGAAAACTATATGAACAAGTACTATCCTACATGCAAAATGAATGGACATACATATCAGGAATGATGGAAAAAGAATAAGAAGGCATGGACACTAAAAGAGCCTGATAATGGCTACAAACCAACAAGAAAAGGTAACTCATATGTTTGGGACTATAACACATGGGTAAATTGCACAACATGTGGAAGGTATGGTCATATATCTGCTAACTGTATGAGAAAATGGACTAGAAAACCAAGAGCATGGTTCAATCCTGGAATGACATATTTACATTGTCATAAGGTTGGACATGTGATAAAAGATTGCAAAGACCGACTGACAGAAACAAGGACTTATCCCAATGGAAATACCATTGATGACATCAAGAAGATGAGAAACAAGATGTGGGTAAAAGCCATAAACACTAAAGGTGCTAGAACAAGCAATGCAAATGATGACGCCCCATCCAATGGATCTGGTGGCATCAACATTTCCAACTAGTTTGCACAAGTATGGAACTACATTATGAAAAGTTATATTATGCATCGGTTCCATTTACATATTGATCATATAGACAAATCAACATTATTAAAGATGCACTATATTGTCACTTGTAAATATTATTGAAAATCAACCATCGGTTATTGGGTACAAATATGCATCAGTGAACACACATAGAAAAGTTAACACTACTTACCCGAATGCATCATTCATTACACAAAATCCAAGTGGCTAAGTGTAAACTGACAGACATTGGTGATCCTTGAGACGACAAAAGTTGTCTTCGCCACTTTACCGACAATCATCGGTGAAGTCATCAAAGCTTCTAGAAACCCTGACACTTTACGCCTACACCGAAGATGTTATTTATGCCTCAACCGATAAACTTAATCTTTGTATACCAATGAGTTGGTGAGAATTAATGACAACTTAGGGCACAAAAGTTATAAAAGTTTGACGGCTGAACTCATTTTGCACCCGTAATTTTTGAGCAACCAAGAGAGCCAAGTAGAGAGATTAAAGAGAAAAATTGAAGAGCGACCTTAGCAAGATTATAACACCACTTAGAGGATTCACGGGCAATCACAGAGATTTAGTAAGTACATGCATTCACCGTCTACACTGTTTAATTTATGAAAAAACCCTAAATTTCTGAAACACAATGGCATCTACTTCAAGTGTTGAAAAGTTGAAAGAAGATAAGAATAAAACAATCAAGCTTGTCAATAGAGGCACTTGTGTTGAACCTAAATACAAGCTACAGCCAAAAATCAAAATCATAACCTGATGATTCTGGAGCATTCTCCAAAATCCCACCTAGGGTCTTATAGGTAGAAGACGTAAGGTCCTATATACATTGTAAGATCTCAGAATTGGGAGATCTAGACCTAGATAATGCCTACAGTGCACTGTGTGATGAAGCTGGAAACCTGAAAGAAGAGCACAAGCATCTGGAAGTGAAAGGACTCACAAAAACATTACAGTTTCCCAATTTTTTCAAAATAGAATGGATAAAGATAGTTCTCAGTAGAATGCATAACCAGAATTTATGGCTTAATAAGCCAAAATGAATAACAAAGGATGTTATTCATGCAGTTACTAGATATTCTACAACTGACAAACCACAAGCTCACAAGCACCCATCTCTGAAGGAAGTAGAAAAGCTAACTGGTGCAAAATTAGACAAAAGAGCTCTCAAGGTCAACACTATCACTGAAATAGAACTCAAGTTTGGTGCATGTGTGGTAGGGTACAAAATATTCCAGGAAAGCAGAATGAATAGCATAGCAAGCACTTCTATGAACACAACATACACAATCATCAAACAAGGAAAGAAGATGGATCTTGCAGAAATCTTGTTGAATCAACTTGAGGAGAACATGAACACCATAGGATCTTCAAGAAAAAACACTTGTAAGTTTGGTTCCCTCATTATGTGCATATTCTTTTACTTTGAAGAAAACTTTCCTTCCATAGGCAAAGTAGTATGGGATACAACCAGACTTGTAACCATACAGAGATGTGAGCATATAGAGTCACTAGGAATAGACTTTGATGATATAATGAATGAGTATTTCAAAAGCATAAGGAAATGTTACAAACTAGAACAAGGATACCTAAAATTTTGATAGAAGAACACAAAGAGGATATATGTTTTATGGTAGCTATTGATTTCACTTATATCCAAGCAGTAGTGCCTAGGAAGTCCTGGCTTTCACATTTAGAGTATGAGATCAAATCAGGACAAGCCAATGAGTGCATCAAGGCACTATTGAATGAACCAATTGACAACAAGCAAGCAAGATTTGGCACCTATGAGTAAGCCAAACAAAAGATAAAGATAGATCTTGTTGTCAAGAAGATTGTAAACAAGAAGGACAAGATGGTTAAAAAATTAACCAAGAAATTCGTAGTTACAGAAGAAGGTGAAGAGGAAACAGAGGGTAAGGAGGAACAAATTGAAGGACAGTCACCTATCGGTGAAGAGGTAGAAAAGAATGACTCAGAAGGTACACAATAAAATTCTCCACCTCCTCCTACACCCAAGAAAGAAAGAACAACAACCACTTCAAGAACAAGAAGCTAGACTGCAAAAGAGTCAACTCCTTCACCACTACAAAAAGGAAGAGTGAGGATATACAAGAGAAAACTAGCTCCTCCAAAAGAAAAATAGACCAAAAGGAGGAAGATGACTAGAAATAGAGAGGATCTAGAAGACTCAGCTATGGATGAAGCTGATGTAGAAGTACATAAGGAAAAAGAACCTTTGGTCCCTACAACAATTCATAAAATATGCAAGAATATTTCAGAATCACAGTCTATTTCTAATCCTAACATTAGGAAATGGTTAAAATTCAGTACAGAGGATCAAAATAAGATTGAAGATGCAATAATTGCAAAAATGTGCAAACATGATTATGTTCCACTACAATTCTCAGAATATGAGATTCCCAAAGAACTATCAGAGAGACTGTCAGCCTGATTGACTTTTGCACTACATCAGGAAAAGGAAATAAGAGAAAGAATACTTGTTCCTCTTATGCCCCTTAATACAAATAAGGAAGAAATTACTGAGATGATGAAGAAGTGTGAAAAATAATTCTCACCAAAAATGAGAGCATATGAATTTCTCAAGGGGAAGCTAATTGATCTTGACCAAAATAGCATTAAGAAGTGGTGCAAGATACTCAATAAGCCCACTAAGGAAACTAGCTCAAAGAAGGAACAAATCATCATTAAAGATGTACAAGATGACTCATCTGTGAAATTGGATAGAGAAGAGAGTGATCTAGCAGGCCCCAAACATTCAGATGTTGTAGATGAAGTATGGCCAGACACTACTCTTGACAACACTCAAAGTGAGGAAAGTCAAAATCCACCAAGTCCACTTCATATTGACTTGAGCAGAGAAGAAGAAGTTACCAAAGAAGATTTGACAGTAAAAGGTAACATAACTAATGATATCAATGATGAATCATGGTTAGATAACATTTTCAATGACATTATAGGAAAAGACCCTGCAGAAGAAATGAAAAAAGATGAAGATATCAATGTTGCACAGGGCAATACTGATGGACAGGATTCAACTGCTAAGACTACAGAAGTCAATACACTGACAAACATGAACATCTTAATCGATGCTATTGATATTGAATCAAGTCAAGAGAAATCATCTAAGAAAGATGATGATATACCCAAGGACATGGGTAATGATGAAAATAAAGATGCATCAAATATTCAAAAGGATACAGATACAACAATGAAAGATGCAATCGACACTCAGCAAGAAGTGTCTACTAAAAAAGACAAAGGAGAAGATAACAAAATAGATGAAACATTGAGAAAGGATGTAGAGAAAGAAAAGAGTGATAAAGTCAAACAGGATGAAAGCATGAAAGCAAAAGAAGATAAATCTATTGATACACCCAAGGAAAATGAGGAGACATCTTCACAAAACTAGTCGGTCGACTCAAAACAGAAACAACAAGATGCTTCATCTTCTCGACCCTCACCTACCAAATCAATCCAATCTCAAGGTCTACAAATGGTAGTACATCAATATGCCTCCCAGCCAAAGAAGAAAAAGAAGAAGGTATTAAAGAAAGATATCTTGGCTGTCACACTTGATGAGGTAAAAGAAATACCCAAGTGGGATGTATCTACTTTAGATACTGAATCACTTCAAAATTTTGGAGTAATGTGTCAGAGAAAGGAAATACAATAGAAAATGAAAAAGGCACATAGGGAAGCCCAAGCACTTGAACAGGCAAGGGATATTCTACAAAAAATTGTTCCAAATGTCAAAATTGAAGATAGCATATCAGTCATGGAATAAATAGAAGTTCTTAACGATTCCATCACAAATCAGAATGTAGATGCAGAGAAGGCAATGGAAGAACATGTAGAGATGACGTATCAACACAAACTAATTGAGAAGATCAGCCAAGAAGTGGCAGAGAACAAGGTAAAGCTATCTAAACTAGCAAGTGAATTATAACCTATGATTTCTGAAGTTGTTACCTTAGTTCATAAATTATGCACATTAGAAAATTTCACTAAAGAAAATAGTGAAAAGCTGTCACAATTAGATTCAGATCTAACAGCTAGTGCACTGATTTTAACCTCTGATGGAAATACTATAAAGTTGCATCATGAAAATATTACAAAGGTAAACAAATTGAGATAAGAAATATGGGATGCAGAAACTCAATTTAGAAATGAGGTTACAGAGCTTCAAGCTCACATTTTGCCAAACCTCACCACTCTGCAACATCATATTATAGATGCAAGAAATCTAATCATGAACCCAAAGATGTTAGTGGTAGACAACATATATGACATGCATGTGAGGATATCACTTGAGCATTTGGATCTTGATAATTTCAAGGAGAAATGGGAGAAAATGATGGAGGAAATCAAAGCCTCACACTCTTAGTTTTTTGAAAAGATGTAAGTACCTTTGCCCTCATTATTAAAAAAGGAGGAATGTATACATATGTACAATATACTTTAGTAAGAAAAAGGAGGAATGTATACATATGTACAAAATACTATATGAGGATATGTATAATGAAAGTACAACAAAGATAGACATGTACATAAACTTACACTTACCGACATATGCATAGGGGGAGTCATTTCATGACTAAGGAAGAAGTATACATAGGTGTACATACTAATGCATCAAGTATGTTGTACATATCAAATTTTGATACTAATGTCAAAGGGGGAGATTGATGACATTGAGTTTTTCCATTAGCGTACTTAAAGGGAAAAACATGATAAAGGTCATCGGTATAAGCATAACCGACGGACAACAAGCATACCCGACAGGAAAAAATGTCTAACGTGAAAATGCTAAATATAGAAATTAGTGACGTCAAGCATAACCAACGATAAAATTTTGAGAAAATCGCCGACAGAGTAGAAAAGGCATGCCCGACGAACAATTCAAGTAAGGAACACTGACGGAGAAGAAAACCAATAAACTGACAGAGCAGCCTGACCATTAGAACTGACAGTTAGTTACAGAACCCGCAAAAAGTGGATCTGACGTTACACGTCAGATAAAGCAATGTAATTCTATTTATAAAGTTTTTATTTGTTTTAAATCTTAACTTGAGGGTCAAGCAAGCATATTGTAAATGTTTTAAATCATCCTAACAGATCTAAAGCATATCTAACTAAAGATCAAGGTCAAGTTGTAAACCTTGGATCTAGAGTTAATTTGAAAAGCGTGAATCAAGAATAGAGCTACAAACTAGTATAAATAGATGTTCCATCATTTGTAATATGAGAGACTTGTAATAATTTTAAAAATAATAGTAGCCATGGAGAGAATCTAAGTAGAAGAAGAGAATTCATGCAAAGTTCAGAAACAAATCACAGCAGTTATCAAGAACACAGGAAGGCTACCGATGAGAAAAGACAAGGTATTACTCAATCACTAATAGGTGCTAACAGGTCTCCACTCTAATACTCCTAATAGGGTAGATCATCAGAAGTGATCAATTGTAAGCCTTTATCGACTCCCTTCTTATCTGCAGATAGTGAAGTTTTGTGGGTAGACATCCCCACCGCAGTTTTTACTTCCTAACAGGAGTTTTCTGTGATATCATATCATGTGTTATGTGTTATTTGTTTTCATTAATGTTTCTTGAATGTTTATACATGTAAATAACTTACATTATGATTACACATACATAAGCAAAGATGAACAAATAGATAGATATATACAAATCTGATGACACAAAGGTTGATGGGCCAATCACATAAAAAGTTTTAGAGGTACTGATTCACCCCTCCCCTCTCAGTTCATCATTCCAATAAATCCAACATAAACTAGTATACAATGGAAGTGCTTCTATTTTCTGACTATACAACTATAAAGTTACTTCTATTGATCATCATGTTCTGGGCAACACTGATTCTAAGGAAGAAATGCATGATGTGGGGGAAGGTGAAGAGGAGGGATGGGATAAAAATTTTGATGAGGACCCCATGTCCTCTACTCTTGTGAACAATCCCAAGAATGTGGGAATGGGAAAAGGTAAATTCATTGTCGCTACACTGTCATCGGTGTCCAAGAAAGGAGAGAAGCCCCATCTAGGTGATAATAAGTAGAATAGGGTGGAAGAGAAGGATTTTTCTGAGGAAGGGGAATATGAAGAGGAGGGTTGGGACACTGAATTTTATGAGGACCTCAATTTATCCAAACCCATGAAGAAACCTAAGAGAATTGACTGCTCCCTTTCTCATCAAGTGGGTAAGGATAAGGGTAAATCTCTTGCTATTTCACCTATCTTGGCCACCAAAAGGGTTGGTAAATCCTAGAGATAGAAATCATAAAAATGTTTCCTTAGAGAAGGATGCCCCTATTTCCCTTTCTGGTGCTAAGGAGGTTGATGTGATTGAGGTGGATACCAGGGAAGGTGCTAATCTCAGTGAGCTAGACTGCTACAACAGAGAAACTTCCATTAATGTCTTACAAACTACTAAAGGTGGAGTGGTGGATTTATAAATTCTTATCAGATGGGTGTTTCATGAAGTGAACGACATTAACATCAAGCATAGGGCCCTCTCTATTAAGCTTGAATCTATTATGACTTTAGGAGCGGGTAAGGATATCACCCTTTGTGAGGATGTTAAGGCTCTTGCTAAAGTCGTGAATGCTATTGAAGCTCTAACACAAAGATTTGATAATAAATTTGGGGAAAAGGAGACTAGGGTTTCTAGACTAGAGGTCACTTTGAAGAAAATTGGTGAGGAAAGATACAAGATCCTTAAAGCTTCCATGGATCACCTGAAGATCTTAGTTGGGACTTTAGAATAGATGAACCAAGGAAAAGCCATCGTAGAAATTGATGTTGATAAGGAAAATGGCTTTGAGGAGGTTGCTAGACCTGGGAAAAGGACTCAGGAAAATACTATGAATAAAGCACTAAAGACTAACAAGGAGATTGATGAAGCGGCCGAGATCCTGAAAAACTTTACTTAATTCTTCTTTTGTTGGTCTTTCTTGTTAGAATAACTGAGAGGGGGGAGGGGAGAATCAGTAGCCTCAAAAATTAATCCAAAACTTCATAATACTTTATACAAACCTATAGTTATCTCCATTCCTACAAGATGTATGCCTTTAAATAATCTTATCAAATAACTACTGATCGGAGTTCATTGTTAACCTATTTTCCTAAGCTTTACCGAATAGCAGTCTAGTCTTTACCGAAATACAATAAATAACTTAGTGTTTACCGATCAATCATGTTTTAGTAATGTGTAATTCAAAAAATAAAGTAATGAATCATACACACATTTGACACATGGAATTTAATGTGGAAACCCTGTTAAGGGAAAAACCACTTGGGATCGGTAACCCAAAATTTTCACTCTTCTGAAGTGAGCTCGGTGAAGAGCCAACCTTGTTAAAGGTTACAAATGCAATGTTAAGTGTGACCTTGTTAGAGGATTTAAATATAATAGTTTGTCACTTGATATTTGGCATTTCACTATGCCATCTTCATGAGAAACTTTTTGATACTAAAGGATAGTCACCTATCAGTGAAGAAGCAGAAAAGAATGACCCAAAAGGTACACAGTCAAATTCTCCACCTCCTCCTACACCCAAGAAAACAAGAGCAATAGCCACTTCAAGAACAAGAAGCCAGACTGCAAAAGAGTCAACTCCTTCGCCATTAAAGAAAGGAAGAGTGAGGATATACAAGAGAAAACCAGCTCCTCCAAAAGAAAAATAGACCAAAAGGAGGAAGATGACTAGAACTAAAGAGGATCTGGAAGACTCATCTATGGATGAAGATAATGTAGAAATACAAAAGGAAAAAGAAACTTTGGTCCCTACAACAATTGATAAAATATACAAGAATATTTTAGAATCACAGTCTATTTCTGATCCTAACATTAGGAAATGTTTAAAATTCAATACAGAGGATCAAAATAAGATTGAAAAAGCAATAATTGATAAAATGTGCAAACATCATTATGTTCTACTACAATTCTCAAAATATGATGTTCCCAAAGAACTATCAGAGAGATTGTCAGCCAGATGGACTTTTGCACTACATCAAGAAAAGGAAATAAGAGAAAGAATACTTGTTACTCTTATGCCTCCTGATACAAATAAGGAAGAAATTACTAAGATGATGAAGAAGTATGAAAAATAATTCTCACCAAAAATGAGAGCATATGAATTTC
>MU227225.1:3816054-3839422 GCA_018584345.1 Thuja plicata
ATGAAAAATAATTCTCACCAAAAATGAGAGCATATGAATTTCTCAAGGGGAAGCTAATTGATCTTGATCAAAATAGCATTAAGAAGTGGTGCAAGATACTCAAAAAGCCCACTAAGGAAGCTAGCCCGGAGAAGGAAAAAATTATCATTAAAGATGTACAAGATGACACATCCATGGAATTCGATAGAGAAGAGAGTGATCCAGTAGGCCCCAAACATACTGACGTTGTAGATGAAGTATGGCCAGACACTACTCTTGAAAACACTCAAAGTGAGGAAAGTCAAAATCCACCAAGTCCACTTCATATTGACTTGAGCGGAGAAGAAGAAGTTACCAAAGAAGATTTGACAGTAAAAGGTAACATAACTGATGATATCAATGATGAATCATGGTTAGATAACATTGTCAATGACATTATAGGAAAAGACCCTATAGAAGAAGTGCAAAAAGATGAAGATATCAATATTGCACATGACAATACCGATAGACAGGATTCAACTATTAACACTGCAGAAGTCAATACACCGACAAACTTGAACATCTTAATCGATGCTATTGATATTGAATCAAGTTAGGATAAATCATCTAAGAAAGATGATGATATACCCAAGGACATGCGTAATGATGAAAATAAAGATGCATCAATTATTGAAAAGGATACAGATACAACAATGAAAGATGTAACCAACACTTAGCAAGAAGTGTCTACTGAAAATACAAAGGAGCACATAAAAAAAAAGATGAAACATTGAGAAAGGATGAAGAGAAAGAAAATAGTGAAAAAGTCAAATAGGATGAAAGCATGAAAGAAAAAGAAGATAAATCTGTTGATACACCCAAGGAAAATGAGGAGACATCTTCACAAAACTAGCTGGTGGACTCAGAACAGAAACAACAAGATGCTTCATCTTCTCAACCCTCATCTACCAAAGCAATCCAATCTCAAGGTCTACAAATGGTAGTACATCAATCTACCTCCCAGCCAAAGAAGAAAAAGAAGAAGGTATTAAAGAAAGATATCTTGGCTGTAACACTTGATGAGGTAATAGAAATACCCAAGTGGGATGTATCTACTTTAGATACTGAATCACTTCAATAGTTTGGAGTAATGTGTCAGAGAAAGGCAATACAAGAAAAAATGAAAAAGGCACATAGGGAAGCCCAAGCACTTGAACAGGCAAGGGATATTCTACAACAAATTGTTCCATATGTCAAAATCGAAGATAGAATTTTAATCATGGAACAAATAGAATTTCTTACCAATGCCATCATAAATCAGAATTTAGATGCAGAGAAGGTAATGGAAGAACATGCAGAGATGAAGTATCAACACAAACTAGTTGAGAAGATCAGCTAACAAGTGGCAGAGAACAAGGTATAGCTATCTAAACTAGTAAGTGAATTAGAGCCTATGATTACTGAAGCTATTACCTTAGTTCAAAAATTGTGCACATTAGAAAATTTCACTAAAGAAAATAGTGAAAAGATGTCACAATTAGATTCAGATCTAACAACTAGTGCACTGAGTTTAACCTCTAATGAAAACACTATAAAGCTGTATCATGAAAAGATTACAAAGGTAAAAATATTGAGACAAGAAATATGGGATGCAGACACTCAATTTAGAAATGAGGTTACAGAGCTTCAAGCTCACATTTTTCCAAACCTCACCACTTTGCAACAACATATTACAGATGCAAGAAATATAATCATGACCCTAGAGATGTCTGTGGTAGACAGCATATATGACATGCGTGCGAGGATATCACTTGAGCATTTGGCTCTTGAGAATTTAAAGGAGAAATGGGAGAAAATGATGGAGGAAATCAAAGCCTCACACTCTCACATTTTTGAAAAGATGTAAGTACCTTTTCACTCATTATCAAAAAAGGAGGAATGTATACATATGTACAAAATACTATATGAGGATATGTATAATGTATGTACAAAAAAGATAGACATGTACATAAACTTACACCTACCGACATATGCATAGGGGGAGTCATTTCATGACTAAGGAAGAAGTATACATGGGTGTACATACTAATGCATCAAGTATGTTGCACATATCAGTTTTTGATACTAATGTCAAAGGGGGAGATTGATGACATTAAGTTTTTCCATTAGTATACTTAAAAGGAAAAACATGATAAAGGTCATCGGTATAAGTATAACTAGCGGACAACAAGCATATCCGACATGACAAAATGTCTAATGTGAAAATGCTAAGTATAGAAATTACTGATGACAAGCATAACCGACGATACAATTTTGAGAACATCGCCGACGGAGAAGAAAAGGCACACCCGAGGAATAGTTCAAGTAAGGAACACCGAGAGAATAAAATTGATAGACTGATAGAGCAGCTCGACCATCATAACTGACAGTCAGTTACAGAACTTGTAAAAAGTGGATCTGACTTTACACGTCAGATAAAGCAATGTAATTCTATTTATAGAGTTTTAATTTGTTTTAAATATTAACTTGAGGGTCAAGAAAGCATATTATAAATGTTTTAAATAATCCTAACGGATCTAAAACATATCTAACTAAAGATCAAGGTCAAGTTGTAAACCTTGGATCTAGAGTTAATTTGAAAAGCGTGAATCAAGAATAGAGCTAGAAACTACTATAAATAGATGTTCCATCATTTATAATAGGAGAGACTTTTAATCATTTGAAAAATTATAGTAGCCATGGAGAGCATCTAAGAAGAAAAAGAGAATTCATGCAAAGTTCAGAAACATATCACAATAGTTATCAAGAACACAGGAAGGCTTCAGACGAATAGAGACAAGGTATTACTCAATCACTCAAGGTGATTACATACATACATTGTAAGCTATACACGATATGTTATCATAAATTAGAGATTGCCTTCACTATCAGATCAACATTTATATTATAGTTTCATTCTAACAAGTGCATCACAATAGAAATCCTTTTGTAGAAGGTGGACTTAACAGTTCTTTGATAAATCTCTTAACAAAGTGCACACCTAACGATGTTGCTAAAGCTTCAAACAAAGTAGATCCTAACAATTCTCCACTCTAATACTCCTAATGGGGTAGATCATTAGAAGTGATCAATTGTAAGCCTTTATCAGCTCCCTTCTTATTTGTAGACAGTGAAGTTTTTTGGGTAGACATCCCCACCGCAATTTTTACTTCCTAACATGAGTTTTCTGCGATATCATATCATGTTTTATGTGTTATTTGTTTTCATGAATGTTTCTTGAATGTTTATACATGTAAAAAAATTATATTATGATTAGACATACATAAGCAAAGATGAATAGATAGACAGGTATATACAAATATGATGACACAAAGGTTAATGGGCCAATCAAATAAAAAGTTTTAGAGGTACTGATTCACCCCTCCCCTCTCAGTACATCATTCCAATAATTCCAACATCTCTATTATCTTCTCTATAAAAATTATTCTAATATGATCTATCATTTCCTCTGTCATCTTTTCTTCGGTATGGACATCTTGCAGAAAAGTGTCCAACCTCTTTACAATTGAAACATACAACTGGTAATTTACCTTTGTATCTACCTTTACCTCTCTGCAATCTTCTAGCCATTAGTGCTTGAATCTCATCAAGTCCTTGATCCTCATTATCACTGTCACTATCATTTCTAACAGAATGTCTATGAATTGAGTTACTTATCTTTAGAGAATATTTGAATGCAAATTCTATAGATGGTAAGACACTATTACCAAAGTTATTCATCTCAAATAAAATTAGTCTACCAATCAAACTATCTAGAGTAACTATATTGTTTGCAACTGCTCTCATTTCTTGAATAGCAGAAACTCTAATAGGATAAACAAGCAATAAGGTTCTTAATATTTTTCTTACCACTATCTCCTCTTCAAGTACACCTCCAACTCCTCAGATAGCATTTACTACCTCTTTGATTCTGCAGCTATACTGAGTGATTTTTTTTCCTTCCTTCATCCTTAGGTCATCAAACCTCCCTCTTAGGCTTTCTTCCTTTGCTCTTAATACATTGGCATCTCATCCATGTACAAGCTTCAACTTATCCCACATTTGTTTTGTAGAGGTGCAAGTTTTGACATCTTCAAACTCAGCATCCGAGAGTGATGATGCAAGTTCTATCATCATGCGGTTATTCTCATGCTTTACTCTTAATTGCTCAAGAGTATGAGGTCTTGTAGGAAACACATATTTAGTGTCTAAGTATTGAAAAATATCATTTCCAATACCTGATAGGTGGAGTCTTATTCTGCTTTTCCATGATGCAAAGGTGTCTTTATTCAACTTGGACACATCTCATTTGTTCATCTCGTGATCTTTTGCTTGAGCTGTTAAACTCCCTTTCTAAGCACACAAGATCTGATACCAATTGTTAGTAATAATTGAGAGGGTAGGGGGGTGAATCAATGGCCTAAAAAATATTCCAATAATCAACCCAAAAACTTAGTACCACAATATTAAGCCTCTAGTAATCTTTAGTCCTCTAAGATGAATGCAACCAAATACTTTTATCAAATTACTACTACTCAGAATGCTTTGTAAAACCTTCTACTATATGTTTACGAAATAGTAGTCTGTTAATTTACCAAAAGACAGTAAATTGTCTAGAGTATACTGATCAATCTAGTTAAGTTAAGTGTAATGAAAAACACTAAATTAATGACTCATAAACACATTAACACATGGATTTTTAACGTGGAAACCTTGTTAAGGGAAAAAATACTTGAGACTGGTAACCCAAAATTTTCACTCTTCTGAAGTGAGATCGGTGAAGAGCCAACCCTGTTAAAGGTTATAAACACACTATTAGGTGTGACCTTGTTAGAGGATTTAAAAGTTTAGTCCGTCACTTAATATCAGGCATCTCTATGCTACCTTCCTTGATCAAACACTCACTTGGCCTATCAATAGGTATCTTGCATCTCATGCTATCTTCATGATCAAAATTTTTGATACTCCTTGGGATGTATCTCAATATAGAAAGGATCTTTAAATCCCATTCAGTTAAGAGACTTTCTGAATCAATGGTTAAACTGAAATAGTATGATCTGTTTACATATACAACTTATACTTGCAAATTTTCAGATCTATTGTAATCTCATAAAACTATTATGATTAATATATCTTAGTTTATACCTTTGCTCCACTTTGATTTTTCTCGGTGATGTTGTGCTCTATTGCTCAGTGTCCACATAAAACTTTAGCTCTTTCCTCAGCTTGTTGATTAGAACTGTATGAAGTTTCTCTTGATCAGTTTCTCTTCAGCATCCTCTTTTCATTCATTCACCCACCACACCAATTCACAATGAATTTATTTGTCTCTTTATAGACATGATATCACCATTGTTAGGTTCTTGATTTTCTTGATCTTGGTGTGATCCACAATTCTCGCCAATTATATTTAAAGAAAAACTCCTATTTTATCTCGTTGATATCTTCTTGCCAACTGGAAAAAACAAGCTTTAAAACCATTACTTATCTCTAGCTTTATCTTGTTGATGAAAACAAAGATAACTACCAGTTAACTCTCTATTTAGCTCTACCAACTAGATATTTTTTCATTTCTAAACTTAAGTTAATTTTGGTGTTTAACTCTTTGATAACTTCGGTCAACACTCTAGTTCTCCTCAGGCTTCTCCATCAGTTTAAACTATGTTTCTATTCGTCGATTATGCTTGTGATTTTTCTCATCGGTAATGATCATTGGTGTTCTTTCTCAAGCATCACTATGACTTCACTTTTGGTGATCTCTGTCTGTCAGTGTCCACTGACCATTGATTTTTGAAGTCATATTGTGAATTCTTGTCTTTTATGCATTATTGAAAGCATAATCTTTTTCTCTTTGATTCTCTGAATTCTTTGACACTTTGATTATAACCAATTAGATTATATCAAGTTGACATCAATGAAAATACAATCCATTAACTGATTTAATGTCTTGCATTATCCTTCTGCATTTTAGTCATCAACTTAACATCTTCAAACATTTAATTAGTTACATGTCATCAATAAAAATATGTCAATATATATAATACCATTAGCTAGATTCATAATGAAGTTAAGGTAGGAAAAATTGCAGGAGTAGAGGGTCCCCAAAGTAAAAGTGAGCCTCATGCTCATTGGAATTTTGATCCAAATAAAGGGCAACATTTCCATCAAATCATATTATATGGCTTGTCCCTAAATGCTTTGATTTGTCAATTTTCATTATTGCAAAACAACCAACCATAACTACTTGATATATATGTATGTATAGACACGCGCACATGCGTGCGCACACACACACACACACACACACACACACACACACACACACACACACACACATTTTTGTGTGTGTGTGTATCTATATAAATTCATTTAATCTTCTTATCCCAGTCCTAATTATAAATAGTTGTCATTCTTTTGGAATAAAAAAACCTCCTTGAGTTTGTTGGATAATTACCCCTGGATATAGCCTCAACTTTGGTTTCATTATTTAAACCTCCTCCCAATGAACCAAATTTATTAATTTACTTATCATGATTAGGGATATAGATGACATGACAACTCTCCTTTTCAAAGGCTACTTTATTCAGCTCACAGAACACTGAACTGAATGTAGCGATCCTTATCTATTAACTTTTTCCACTACCAACAATCACATGAATACCTCAGAATGGATAATTCTAATTGGGCAAGTTATCATATTACTTGTCAAAGATTCACATATTTAGAATTTACCACCAACCCTTAGCTACAATTCTTTACTACCTCACTTATTGCGAATCAAGATTACATTTAAAAGATGAAGTGATAATCTCTCTAATTTTAAAGTAATCCAAACAGTCGATGGAACATGATTTATCAATCAATTAAATTATCAATTTTAACAAAAAAAATGCAGAGCTCTGGAATCCCAGAAAATGTTCAAATTAACACCATATATAATTTCTACATACTTTTCTTGACCAAAATTAAATTTAGACAAATATGTATGTTATTCTGAAACTTCTTGTTTCCATATGCAAATCTCTTACTCTATTGCATGTATTTTATTGACAAAGTACCCAAAGCTAGGGCTTAGTTGAATTTATATACCATAGGAAAAATACAAAATACTAGAACTAAATCTTAACACAAAATTCATCAACTAGAGGCATCAACATTATATATTAAAATGTCTTCATTATATAATCTTAAGTATTAGATACACCAATCATTATATAAACAAAATGAGGCTTCTTGATTAAATTTAATATTCCTCCCTTAATTTATGAACCAAGCCTTGTGCTAAACCATAACAAAATCTAGCCCATAATACTATCTACTCAAAAACACTATACTAAGGAAATACATGCATACAATACTATTATATAGAAAGACTATAAACCTTGCCTAATTGTAACTATAGGGTATCGTGGAACTGGTCTATTTGCTATGGAAACATGGTCATAATTATTAGGTAAGGGAATTGTAAGGTCTTCATCAATATTCACCAGTGCCCTTCCTAAACTTAACAACATATATTTCTTAAAAAAACTCCTACACAACTACCCTACTACCTCCTTATCCTTCTCAAAATATAGAGAAATGGTGATGAAGATGGTAGGAATATATGGGTTTTATCTAAACCTATCCTCATTGAAAATATAGTCATCACCCAAGATTCTTCTATCGACCCTAATATCTAAGTCATGAGGAAAGACAATCAAGAGTTTTAGCCTATCTACCTTGGCTTCTCTATCAAAATCCATTAGCCTATTTCTCCCTCAAAGTGTAATTAGAGTATCCATGGCTAGTATCGACTTCTAGATTTTCTAATAATGCAAATTTATTTTCTCTGCATCAATATATATAGGGAAAAAGGACCTAGAAAGCTCCTAAATCTAGTTAACTTAACTTCCCTTGATTTTTCTTATTGTAGTTAAAGGATCATCATTAGACCATTTTTCAAACCAATGCATTTATGCTTATGATCATCTTGTACATTTGTACACATGTTTAACTCTTGCCACTTGGTAACATGTTTACAAATGTTATTCTCTAATTCATATTTTGCACCAAGTTACTAAAAGAATCATCAATTGTTAGTCCTATTATTTTTAAAAAACCAACTAAAATATCAATCAGTCCTCTTAGGTAATATATTAACATGTCAAATAAGGATCTTATTATTGGTAAACATTAGGTTAGTTTCTTAGACTTATGTTATTCCACTCAGGCTAATGCTCCAATGCTTAATATCCATGCCCTCCTTTCATATACAAAATTTAACAAAACCTATAACCTTACTAACATATACTTCTATAGCCAACTTAATTCAATCCACTTTATTTACTCTCCTATCCTTTCTATATAGTTACTCTCTGCCCCTTCATTAGCAAGTTTGTGTGCTTCCTTGTTACCCTCTCTATAAATATGATTCATAGTAATCTCCTTGAAGTAGTATAGTAAATCTCATGCTCTTCCCAACCTTATCTTTAATTTCCAATTTGGAGTCTTCTTTGTTCTTAATGCATTAATTATAAATTGTGAATCACCTTCTATTTTCTGTGCATAATAATACACCTTCAATTAGAGATTCTATTTCTGCTATATTATTAGTAATAACTCCTATTAGTTTGGCAATTTTTGAAATAACTCAACCATCCCAATGATGAACAATGCATCCCATTCTGACAATACCTTGATTCTCCCTTGATGCTCCATCAAAGTTCAATTTGTGCCACCTAAACTCTGGTTTTCTCCAAATATATTTCTCTCTCTTTAGTTTACTCTCTTTCCCACCTTTCCCATAGTGGGGGCGAGGGGAATCTTAAGACTAGACTAAGCCTTCCTAATTCTACTATCCCAAAATGTGAATGTTCCTTCTTCTCATCTTTCATTCCTTAGTCTATTATTTGTTAGAAAAAGACACTGCTCTTGATGGCTTGTATGTTGTCATTGATGGAAACACTTAGTGAAAAAAGACTAAGTGTCAAAATCAAGATTCCAAACTCCAAAAGATCTCTCCTTAACCAAAATTTTGTGCTCCCCCTAACCTGAATATCTCATTTTTCACTCCTTATCTATCCCCCTTTCACATCAATGGAAAAGGCTGGAAACAAAAAAAAAATGTTCTACCAAAATTCCAACATTATTAATTGTTTACATTATTACTGCTTCTATCTTGTTACATAGGTTATCCACTTCCATTTTCTTCTCCTAAAATGTTATCCCATTTCTCTCTTTCTAGATTTCCCAAACCAATATAGGAGAAATTTTCCATAGAATACTCAACAAACTTGTCCTACAAATCAAAGGCCAAATTTTTAGTGTATCTAGCACGTTGTTTTGCAAAATTGATTTCCACTCTAGTGTCCTTATCAACCAATTACATTATTCAAAAGCATATGGGAAATGTAGTAGTAAGTGATCAATTGACTCTTCCTCTTTTTCACAAAGAGGACACCTAGAGGGACCTTCAAATCCCATTTTTTTGAACCAATCCATTATTAGTATTCTCTTTTGGATTGCTACCCAAAGAAACATTCCTCCTTTAGGTAGGAAATTTTTATCCCAATGTAAATGGATGGGTAATTTAGTTTTCTGCCAGTGTTGTGATTTATCAAAATAGCATATCCTTCCTTAACATTGTATTCTCCAGTATTTGATTTTGTCTAAATAAATTTGTCCGCCCCTTTCCTTACTGTTATCTTTCTAGAACTCAGTATTTCAAGTAATTTTATTTTTCATCTTCTGTTAAAGGTGTGTCTTCCAATGAATTCTAACTCCATCCTAGAGAAAACCCCCCATTTGGAATTACTATATAATCCTTCACATACCTTCCCCACAAATTTGCCAAAACTTCTTTTACTCTTGTATTTCTTGTAATGTTGTCAATCGTTGGATACCCTCCCCAAGAATCTTCCCAAAATAGGGCTTTTTGTCTTCCTTCAATATCACATGATAAC
This sequence comes from Thuja plicata, assembly GCA_018584345.1. Classification (NCBI taxonomy): domain Eukaryota; kingdom Viridiplantae; phylum Streptophyta; class Pinopsida; order Cupressales; family Cupressaceae; genus Thuja; species Thuja plicata. The sequence continues at coordinate 3,825,996 of MU227225.1, forward strand.
TTATCTACTATCAAGCTTCTACAATCTAAAATAAAATTCTAGACCCTAGATCCCTGATGACATGTAACTGATTGAATGTTTGAAGATGTTAAGTTGATCACTGAAATGCAAAAGGATAATGCAAGACATTAAATCAGTTAATGAATTGTATTTTCATTGATGTCAACTTGATATAATCTAATCAGTTATAATCAAAGTGTTAAAGACTTCAGAGAATCAGAGAGAAAGATTATTCTTTCTGTAATGCATAAAAGACAAGTATTCACAATGTGACTACAAACATCGACGGTCAGTGAAACTTGACAGATAGAGATCACCGACAGTCAAGTCACAGTGATGCTTGAGAAAGAACACCAATGAGAATTATGGATGAGAAGAATCACAAGCATACCCTGTTGGGATTAATGGGAAGTAGTACTGAGAGGGGAGGGGTGAATCAGTACCTCTAAAACTTTTAACACTTTTCACCTTTGATCATTAGTAATCATTCTTTACTATATTATCAACCATTTTTTATGTTCTTCTTATGCAAGTAGTATTAATTCATAATCTTTAATTGTTTACAACATTCATAGAAAAATTCATGAAAGTAATAGACACATAACACAAGATATGATATTGCAGAAAACTCCTGTTAGGAAGTAAAAACTACGGTGGGGATGGCACCCACAAAATTTCACTATTTACAGAATGGAAGGGAGTTGGGAAAGGATTACAATTGATCACTTCTGATGATCTACCTTGTTAGGAGTATTAAAGTGGAGACTTGTTAAGATCTTTAGCAACACTAATGAAGTGTGCACTCGGTTAAGATATTTACAATAGGACTATTAGGTCCACCTTTCTTGAAAGGATTTCTTAAGTGTACTAGAGTTGTTAAAATGAGTACAATATGTTTTACTTGACTGTATGCAATCTATAATTGGTAATCAAAGATCCATTAAATCTCTCATAATAAGAATATCACCTATAGTGATTGATTAATACCTTTTCTCTGCTCATCGGTAGCCTGTGTTCTGTTCTTGAAAACTGATTTGATCCTTTTTTGTTCTTTTGCATGAATTCTCTTGTCTGATCCTTAGATGCTCTCAGTGGCTACAATCATCATCAAACAAACTGTTCATAATATATTGAGCATCTATTTATATAAGTATTTGACCTATTCTAGAATCATGCATTACAATGTTAACTTTTGATCCAAGGTTTACAAATTGACCTTGATCCTTTAGTTTGCATGTTTTAAAATGGTTAGACTAATTAAAAAAATAATAATTACATTTCTTCCTCTGCACATAATGGATTTAAAACAAATCAAGAAGCTAAATATACAAATTCAGTGTTTTATCTGACGTGGAAAGTCAGATCCACTTTTTGCGAGATGTAATTGACTGTCAGTTCTTGGTCATCAGGTTGAACTGAAAGTCTGTCAGCATTTTTTTGTTGAACTAATCATTGGGTTTCATTTATCTATCAGGTTCCTCTCTTTTTTTTTTCGTCGGGTTGCACTGTTGTTACTCGCTAGGTTCCTTTATCCTTTTTGTCATTAGCTAACACTAAATAGTGTTTGTCAGGATTCTTTGAACTTGGAAATATTGGGTAACCTTGGTGTCAGGTAGTGTTGTGCCCTGTCTATTAGTGTAGTGTAAACCAATGGTGCAGATCATGTTTTTCCTTGTATATACTAATGACAAAATATAATGCCTTCAATCTCCCCATTTGACATTAGTATCAAAAAATGATATGTGCACAATACTAAAGTGTTTAGTTATTACACCATGTCTATATCCTTGTCATTATATGACTCCCCCTAACTGTATGCATTGGTATAGTATAAGTATATGTACATGTATACTTGACTTTGTACTATACATTCCCTGTTCTTTGCTCTTTCAAATGTTTGACTGTACACATCATTTCCTCCTTTCATTTACCCTTTCTTTTACTGTGACTGTATATCACTTCCCCCTTTATACTAACTGAACTGTATGTACATATCACTTCCCCCTTTATTTGATACTCATGACAAAAATGTACAACATATAAGATGCCAAAAATGTGACAAAAATGTGTAACTTACAATGTGTCAAGAATATGTGAGTGGGTGTTCTTGATGTCTTCGAGAAATTTCTCCCATTGTCTTTTAGGAGTTCTAGTGCCATGTACTCTAGCTCTAGCTGTGCATGCATATCATAAATGTTGTCTAGGATAGACATTTCTGGGGTGGCAATTAGTGTATTTGCCTCTGTCATATCTTTCTGCAGTAGTGAGAGTGTCGGTAAGAGTTGTCCCTGAAGCTCATTTACCTCATCTCTAAACTTGGTCTCTGCAATCTAAATGTCATGTCTCAATTTTCAAGCTTGCTTGAGTTTCTCATTGTGCAATTTTATTGCCTCTTCACTATTCATGAGAATTTGTACACTTGTCTGAAGATCAACATCTATTTGTGCTATCTTGTCAGTATACTCCTGGGTGAGTTGATCAAGCATGCATAACTTCTGTATTAAGGTTATAGCTTCCGAGATTATTAGATCTATTGTGCTAACCAATTCAGAAAGTTTTACCTTTTGCAATGTCACTTCTTGGCTTATCTTTTCTGCTAGCTTGAACTCATATTTCTGTTCAAGTCTTTCTTCCATGACCTTCTCAGCATCTATGTTCTGAGATGTGATTGCCTCTGTGAGAACTACTAATTGATCAAGCATTGGGGCTGTTTGATCAACATCTACATCTGGTACAATTTGTTGAAGTATTCTTATTGCTACCTCAAGTACCTTTTCCCCCTTTGTGGCTTTTCTCAATTTTTCTTGCATTGCCTTCCTCTCATAGAGTCTTGCATACTTGGTCAATTCAGTTGGATCCAATGTCCTAGGATCACAAACTAGAATCTCAATGATTTCATCCAGAGTGACTGGATTCTTATGCCTTCTCTTCTTCTTCTTTGAGACTTGAGTGAACACAGATGTATGATCTACCATTTCTAGTTCATTTTTCCTCTCTTAAGTGCTTGGTGAAGGCTTTGTTGAAGATGCTTTTTGTATTTTCTACTCAGGGTGCACCTGTCAATTTTGTGAAGATGTCTCTCCATCAACCTTGGGTGTCTCTGCATATTTTTCTTCTATTTTCTTCTCTAGCTCATCTTTCTTTGCTTCTTCACTCTTTTCTTTCTGTGTGTCCTCTTCTACCTTTTGTGCTTCTTTTGTACTCTGATCAGTAGACTTATCTTTCAGATCATTGATTGTAGCTTGTTTTGTAGGTTTCCTTTGTGTTAGCTGTGGTGTCTTTTTATTCTACATCACCGTTATCCTCGGGTGTGCTTATATCTTCTACAGTATTACCTTCTAGTATATTGATGGCCTTCATCAATACTAGCATATTGAATTGTGTGCTAGCTTGTGTTGTATCTAGAGTGGTGTCCTGCTCATCGGTTTGATCTTTTTGAGCAGTGACATCTTCATCTTTTTGTATTTTCACTACAGGTTCTGGTTTTGTTATGTCAATGACTGAAGTGTCCTACCATGTCTCATCAGCAACATCCATGTATTTATTGGCTTGGGTTTCCATTTGTTGTTGCTTGATCTAATCCTTAAGTGATATAAATATAACATCATCTTCTTTCCGAGGATCCTTATCAGAGTCATATTGTTTGATGTCTTGAATGTCAAGATCATGCATGAATTTTTCCAAATCTATTGGCTCCATATCTTCAACATTGTCCAAAGTAATGTGCTTACGACTTGCCTTATCTTTCTCCTCCTCTCTATGAGGTGTGTCGGTGAGAAGTAACTGTTCCTCACAACTTGTTGACTCTGCAGGAAGATCTAGGAGTTGTCTCCATTTTGTTTTGGTCATTGTATCCAGCTCTATAAACTTATCCTCTAGCACTTTTGAAGCTCTTATTTTGGCTATAAATTTTCTTGACTGCTTCTTCATTATCTCTTTGATTTCTTCTATTTTAGATTTGGGAGGCATAAGTGTGACAAGTACCCTCTCCCTTGATTTTATTTTGGTTTTTAGAGCATATGACCACTGTTGAGATATTATGTTACCCAGCTCTTTGGGTATTTGGTTGATAAATTTAGCTGGTACATATTTGAATTTCACCATTGCCTTGATGATTGTTTCTTGTATCTTGTTTTGGTCTTCTGGCTTAAGTATTTCCCATTGTCTGATTTTCCTATCAGACATGGTGCCAGTTGCAGCAATAGAATCAACAATTTCATCAATTGTTCTAGTAAGAAAACTTTTCTCACTTACATCAGGCTCATCCTCTTTAGAATCCTCAATTTCATCTTTAGTCCTGACCATTCTTTTTCTCCTCTTTGTAGGTGTTTGTTTCTCTGTTTGTTGCTTTGTTTTCTTTGTTGGATGCTTCCTCTTATAGATCCTTACTTGACCTTTCTTAAGAGGTGTGGTATCAGTCTTTGCAGTTTGACTCCTTGTCCTTTGTTTCTTTATAGGAGGTGGAGGTGTATCACACTCAGCTGCCTCAGAATCTGATTTTTTCTCATCTTGCCCTTCACTGATGGTGCCTTGTTCATCAGTTTCCTCTATTTTTTTCTTGTTCCTCCTCATTAACCAATAGAATATTTTTAAGATTCTTATCCATCTTATTTTTCTTATTGACAGTCTTTTTTATTTCTAGGAATCTTTTCATCTTTGACCTGGCCTCTTCATAAGTGCCAAATCTAGGTTGTTTTCTATCAATGGGTTCATTGATCAGTGCGTCAATAGCATTGGTTGCTTGATCTATGTTGATTTCATAATCAAGTGGGGCTAACCAAGATGTTCTTGGTACAACTAGTTTTATGTGGGTGAATTCTGTATCCACCATAAAACATATCTCATCCCCATGTTTTTCAATTAGTTGCTCAGGGATATTACTCTTTCCATCATCTTTTCCTTGAATTAAAGGAAGTATGAAGTCATAACCGAGTCAAAGTTATCTCCTAGTGACTTAATTAGTTCACTAATTTGTAGTGTCACCAGCTTTGTAGTGTCCCATGTCACTTTTCCTACTAAAGGAAAGTATTCTTGAAAGTAGAAAAATATAAACATGATAAGTGAGCCAAACTTACATGTGTTAGTCTTTGTAGACCTTATTGTGTTCATGTTCTCATCAAGTTGCTTTAGCAGGATCTCACACATATCCATCTGGATTCCCTTTGTTACTATCTTGTAAGCTCTTCTTACTAATGTTGACGATATGTTATTCAAACTACTTTCCTAAAAGATTTTGTAACCAATCACACATGCACCGAACCTCAGTTCCTCATTGGTGATGGTGTTCACTTTAAGACCTCTGTTATCCCATTGAGATTCTGTGAGCTTTTCAACTTCTGGCCTGGAAGGATGCTTGTGAGCCTTATGCTTGTTGGTTATTGGACAACCAGTGACATCATGAAGGACATCCTTAGTGATTTTCTTAGGTTGATCTAACCATAGCTTCTGATCATGCATTCTACTAAGTACCAACCTATTCTAGTCGGTTTTGAAGTCCCTAGAGAAATATAAGGCATTTTTTATTCCCTTTACTTGTAGATGCTTATGTTCATCTTTTATGTTTCCTTCTGCATCAAAAATCTTCTTGTAAGCTTCATCCATCTCTAGATCACCTATTTCAGCGATCTTGCAGTGAATGTAGGACCTTACGTCCTCTAGCAGCAAAACCCTAGGTGAAATCTTAGAAAATGAATTGGTTTCATCGGGTTGCAATGCAATCTCTGAGAATATCTTTTATTTGGGATCTACACAAGTTTTGTTCTTAATTAACTTAACTAAATTCTTCTTATCATTCTTGATCTTAGTGGTTCTTGAAGTGGTTGCCATCATTTTTCAAACTTTAGGGCTTTCTTGAAAATAACGACAGATTTCTTTCGGTGCCCTCAGTACTTACTTTCATCTGTTATACTGGTGAATGATCTATTTGCTATGTGTTGGATCGAGTTGAGGTCTCTCTATTGAATGCTCTTTAATCTCTCTATTTTTGATTTGCTTTTTTTCTTCAAATCACGGGTGTAAAATGAAGTGCTCTCATTGAGTATTTATAGACTTTTGCCCTAAGTCTATCATAAATTCTCAAAGAATCGTTGGGTCATGAAGACGGAGTTTGTCAGGAAGACTTTCAAAATCATCATTGGTGTTGTCAGGATGCTCATGATGGCTATTAAGAATTTGATTTTACCAACTGATATTGGTGTTCTATCATGACAACTTTATAACTTTGCGTCCTTACCGACGGTGTCGGGTTACATTAGCAACTTAGCCATTTTATGTCTTGACCGACAATTCTTAGTAAGTGTAGATAGCTCATCCATTCTATTCAGCGATGATTTTTGGTATGTATTTACTGTTGGGTTGTTTTGTCAGAATTATAACAAGTAACATAATATGCATCTATATTTTTGCAGATTTTGACTATCTATCAATTGTATAATGGAACTGATGCAAAATATGACTTGGTGTAGTGCATCTCCATACTTGTTCAGCTTAAGTGGGGGTGGTGATGTCACTGGATCCATTGGATGGGGTGTCACCATTTGCATTGCTTGTTCCATCTTCATCGTTTCTTGAAGCTTTTCTCCACATTTTGTCTCTAGCCCTCTAGACATCTTCAATGGTGTTTCCATTGAGATATGTGCTTGTCTCTATCATTCGATCTTTACAATCTTTCTTGAGATGTGTATTGTCTTAAAATGGAAGCACTTCCATGTTAAGAATGTTTATCCCTCCTTAGGGGATGTTTTTTACCACCATCATACTGTCCCCTCCTTTCTACATCATCTCCTGGTTCTGTGCCTGTTTAGGACCCTGATGGGGCCTCTCTAGGCACCTTCTATCCCACCTGGCACTTTTTCCAGGGGTTCTAACCCCCTGGGTCAAGGTCGTCCTCAACCTTGACCTAGGTTAGGGTTGAAATCGACCTTGACCTAGGTCAGGGTTGACCTCGACCTTAACCTGGGTCCCCCTTTCAAAACTAGAAACTTGTTGGCTTTTGGAGGTCATCAAAAATCCATTTTTCCCGCTTCTGAGTCAGCTATTTTGGGTTTTGAAGCAGAAAATCCTAAATTATATTGAATATAGGTCCTCTTCTAGGGGCATGGGTCTAATTGGAATTTAATTCTCCTATGTTGGCCTCCTTATAAGATTTTTCCCTAGTTTCATATAAAAGGAAGTTTTCTCCTCTCATTTTGTCTAACCATCAACCAAGTAAGAAGAGGTGATCAAGAAAAAAGTTCAAGAATCCATTGTTCTACATATTCTCAAGCTCTCAAGGTTTCCAAGTCCTCCTCTCAAGCATTCAATTTCTCCATTGAAGATCCAGGATTCAATCTTTCAATCCTTTGAAGGGATTTGGTTCAAGCATTCAAGATTCAACATTCAAACCCTAGATCTAGCCATCATGGTGGTGTGATCTTCCTTCAAGACCCTTTGTGCATCCTCAAACACTCATTCATTCTCTTTAAGGTGGATTCCAAATATAAAATAATGAAGGTTTATGGTTTCTATTATTTCCAAGATTTCATATTTACATACTTGCTACATTTGAATTACAATTGTATATCTATTCAATACCATAGTTTCATTATTAGATTCAATTCTACTACTTGCTAGAATTCTATACTTTATTGATTTCAAGGTTAATTCCTAATTTGGGTTTTGACTAAGGAAAACCCCTCCCCCAAAAAACAAACCTCTTTTTCTTGTAGGTACAGGTTGAGAATTGAAGATTTGAACTTAGATTTGGATACCCTTTTCAACAAACTATCAGGATCCGCAAACAGATTTTCTATCGGACCTATACAAATTAGGGTCAAGATTATTGGGTCAGGGGTGAGATTAGTGGGTCAAGGTTGACCTTTTTCATAAGACAGTTTCAGATCATAAAAATATTTCTAGGTTTTGTTCATCTCTGTGTTCCGGTTCCGGATCATACTTCAGATTTTCCAGAAATAGAGTACAGACCTCAAAAATCAACATTCTTTGATCTGCAATTCTTTAAGGTTGGTACTTACTCTCATTCTTTTCAATTACTATTACATATCATGTCTCCTTAATAGTAAAATAGAATTTAAGATCTTCTTCCTTACTCTCATTTCCAAATGGTTGATTCATTTGTGCATTGATCCTTCTTTAGGGTTAATCAATTTGGATGTTTCATTTGTGCATTTGTGGATAAAAGAGGAACATCTTATCTTCCTTCCCCCTATATGCTTAATCACATTACAATATCACATCCATACAATTTAAAAATTAAATGTAAAGGTTAAGGAAATATAACATCCCTAATCAAACACATTTAATCAATTTTCTTCCTTTACAAGATGACCAAATTTGTGACAGTGTTACCATGCCATTCCGGGGTTTTTCCAACCTCTAGACCTTTTAGTCCATGCCCTCATGCAGTTTGCAGAAATGTGACTATATCTACCACATGTTGTACAATTTTTCCATGTACTATAGTCTGATACATATTGATTATCGATTATCTTTGGTTGATAGGGAGTTTCTTGACCTTTAGGCTTCCATGCTTGCCTTTTATTTTTCCAACATTCAAGACTTGTGTGCCCATTCATCTTGGATGTAGGACAATATTTTTCCATGTAGGTTTCCTTCTTTGTTTTTTCCATCTTAGACTTACATTCATATGCTTTATGTCCTTTCTATTTACATTTATAACAGAATTCTATGAATGATGATATAGATTTAGGAATACCTTTCATTTTGCCTCTACATACATTTGATGTGTGGCCTTGCTTTGCACAATATTTGCATGTCATCTTTCTTGGTCTTGGATTTTCATAGATATTATTTAGATTGGCTTGATTTGATGATTCTCTATTTTCGGTAAAGCCTAGACCATTATTGTTTTTGACTCTTCGTTGTCCTTCAAGAAAATCATCCATTCTTTTATTTCTCTCTTCAGCCTTTCTGATAACTTCATTATGTTGTTGTTAAATTATAACCTCGTGCTTTATTTTTTCATTTTCTTCTCTTATTTTACCGATATCCTGTACTCTTTCAATGAGTTCTGTATTCATTCTATTTGCTTCTTGACTCATCAGAATAATCTGATTTGTAATCTCATGGTGATGCTCAACATGTCTTTGAATTTCTAACTCCTTTTCTTGTAGCTTCTCTATAATCTTCCTTCTGTCATCAATAGCTAGTGTTCTTTTAGTTTCAGCTTGTCTAGCAGAACTCATCACATCAATCATTCTTACCATCTGGGTCTCTTGACCGATTTACAACATCTTTATTTGTTCTGTTAGATGTCAATTGATCTCCTTTAGATTTGTGATGTTCTCTTCTAATGTATCTGCTGCATTACTTGTGTTTTATCCTGAAGATTCAAAGAAATTTGGAATCTATTCTTCTTGATAATATTTTTCATTGTTTTGAGTTTCCATATCTTTTCTCTCATCCAACAGCTCCCTCATCTTGACTCTCTCTTCTTTATATTGTTCATAGAACATATATATCTCAAGCTTTTTATTTTCAATATTCTTATCAAGTTTGTACTTCTCCATTGTATGATCTTTTCTCTTAAGCCTTTAAGCTTTCCAAGAAGAGACATAGCTCTGATTCTGATTGTTGGGATTAATGGGAAGTGGTGCTGAGAGGGGAGGGGTGAATCAATACCTCTAAAACTTTTAACACTTTTCACCTTTGATCATTACTAATCATTCTTTACTGTATTACCGACCATTTCTGATGTTCTTCTTATGTAAGAAGTATTAATTCATAATCTTTAATTGTTTGCAACATTCATAGAAACATTCATGAAAGTAATAAACACATAACACAAGATTGTTGGAAAGTGACAATGCAAGCAATTGTTATTTTGTCATTGCTGTCAAACCTTAACTGGTGAGACTATTGTTATCTATTTGAGTACAATATCTACTGTTGATGAAGAATATTTAACAAGAAGAACAAATGAATGGTTGAGTTAAGACAATTAAAAGGGTACTTGATCAGTTGGCACTCTGGCAAAGTAATTAGTTGTTTATCTTTTAAAGATAGTTTTGCTGGCTGTTCTGTGCCGAGAAAAGTTTCTTATGCCGAGAAAAGTTTCTTATGTCGAGAAAAGTTGTTCAATGCCGAGCACCAGTGAAATTTTTGAGTGGAAACAGTGATGTTGGCCGACTTACAGTATTTGGATTAATGATGAGATTTGAGATCTCTGGGCCACCTAGTTGATTTTATTGGGATATGTAATGTTAATTAAAGATTGATCCATGTCATTTAATGTATGGGTAACCGTAATTAATGCATGGTTTCAAGATTTAATTAGAGAGAACTTTGGAGAAGTAAATGTAATGCAAAGATGGAATGATCCGTTGGATCTGACCTAACCTAAGATCTACGATCTTGTTTAAGAAGAAAAATATTTATCTGAACTAGATAGAGAGGTATATGATAACCTCAAGGGGTTATTCATTTAGGATGTTGTAGTGTGATGTTGAATGTGGAAGTACATGTGTGTATGCAAGAGGATTACATAGTTGATTTACTGTTTGGCATGATCTAACAGAGAAGGCTGAATACAGAAGCAGAGAGTTGCATGTGTGATTGCTTGACGGATTTCCAAGTAGATTAGAAGGTTGAAATGAAAATGTAGGCTATCCAGTAAGTTAGCATCAGAGATGTAATTGGATCTAAATTTGCAAAGTAAGTTGTATGTATCAGATCACAACTGTTGATTACTTTCTAGCCATTGTATCAGTTAAATCCTTTAACAAAGTTGACCTAACAGTCATTTGTATAAATCCTCTAACAAGGTGACATTCAGGTGGAATGTTCTAAGTCCTCTAACAAGGCCACTCCTAACAGGGTGATTAAATCCTTTAACCAGGTCACATCTAACAGTGTGTTATTGTAACCTTTAACAGGGTTGGCTCCTCATAGAGCTCACTTCAGAAGAGTGAAAACTTGGTAGCATGTTACTGGTGGTTTTTCCCATATTGGGTTTCCATGTTGAATAGTTGTGTCAACTTGTATAAATTCTTATGGTTTTTTTTACTGTTATGTTTCTACAAGCTTATTTCAATAGACCGTAAACTGCATGAATAAAGTTTCTGACTTATGCCACTGCTGCCAAGTAGATCTAAAATAGAAAAAAAAATTATTTGATACATCTAGACCTGAGGATAACTGATTCACCCCTCCCCTCTCAATTATTATAAATTCATTCTAACAATTGGTATCAGAGCATTATTTTCCTGAAAATAGTTTGAAGGTACTTGGAGTGAAAAGATCAAGATGTATAAGAAGGAGGTTCCTAAGCTAAACAAAGATAATTTCCCTACATGGCAGAGTTTGATGAAATTGCATCTAGCTGGTATTGGAGATGATGCCAAGAGACTTATTGAAAATGACTATGTATCACCCTCTGCTCCTCTCACAGCTGCTCAACTAAGAGAAAAGCAAGAGCACAATCAAGCAATGTTGGAGATCGCCTCCTCATTGAGCTATTCAGAGTTTGATGATATAAAGAGCTACACAAATGCAAAGCAGATGTGGGAAAAACTTGAAACTATATATGGTGGAGACACAAATGTACTGAGAGCTAAATTAGAAAGTCTAAGAGGTAAGTTTGATGAGATGAAAATGCAAGAAGGTGAAAATGTTAACCAGTATTATGGTAGAGTAAAAGAAGTTGTAAATTCCATTAGAGGAGCTAATGGAACAATTGAAGAGAACACAATTATGAGCAAGGTACTGAGAACTTTACTTTGTGTATATGCTATTAGAGTTTCTGCAATTCAAGAATTGAGATGTACTCTAAACAATAATCTGAATCTGGAAAATCTGATAGGCAGACTCACTGCATTTGAAATGTCAAATTATGATAACTATAATCCACAAGGGATTGATTCTTCTTTTAGATCACAGCTGGTTCTCAATAAATCTAAGAAAGGAAAGAAACATGTGAACAGTGATAGTGACACTTCTGATGATGATCTTGAAGAACTTGAAGCACTTATGGAAAAAAGACTATCTAGAGAAAAAGGAAAATACAGAGGTAAACTTCCTATTATTTGTTTTTCATGCAATAAAGTTGGTCATATAGCTGCTAGATGTCCTAATAAGAATGAAAAAGATGAAAGAAGGGACAACAAATACAAAGAAAGAAAGGATGATCAAGACTTCAGGAAATATAAGGATTACAAAGACAAAGGTAAGAAATCTTGTTATATTGCTGAAGAAACTTCTGACAATGACACTGAAAATTCTGATTACAATGATATAGAAGTAGTTTATGTTGCAATGAAAGAAGATTTTGATGATGATGAGAAAACTGCATTAATCTCTTATATGAGTAAAAGTGATCGAAGGATCATTGACAGTGGTTGTTCCCATCATATGACTGGTGACAAAGATAAGTTTGACACCTTAAACCAATGCAAAGGAGGATATGTAAAATTTGGTAATGATGCACCATGTCTTATCAAAGGTAAAGGACTGATTAACCTGACTGAGAAAATCAGATGTGATAATGTGTATTGGGTTGATGATCTTAAATATAATTTGTTGAGTGTTGCACAGCTGAACACTTCTGGTTACAAAGTTGAATTCCATCACAGAAAAGCAAAGATCCATGATTCTACTAGAGAATTAGTTAGAAGTGGTGATCAGACTAAAGGTAACTTATTTTATATGGATTTATCTAAAGAAACATGTTTCTTTGCATAGTACAATGATGTTTGGTTATGGAATAAGAGGTTGTGTCATGTAAATTTTGATAACTTGGTAAGCATAAGTAAATTGAAAAAGGTTAGAGGGCTACCTAAGTTAAAGAAACATGAGAATGCTATGTGTAAACAATGTCAACTAGGAAAGATGACTAATTATAGTTTCAAAAGTAAAACACATATATCAGAGGAAATTCTAGAATTGGTCCATACTGATCTCTGTGGTCCCATTGGAGAAAGAAGCTATTGTGGTGCTAGATATTTTATTCTATTTGTTGATGATTATTCAAGGATGATGACTGTAATGTTTCTCAAGGAAAAATCTAATGCATTCTAGTTATTTAAATGGTACTTAGCTAAAGTTGAAAAGGAAATAGGCAAAAGTTTGAAATGCTTAAGATCTGATAGAGGTGGAGAGTTTATTTCTAATGAGTTTAACAGGTTTTGCAATGACCGAGGCATAAAGAGACAGATGTCCGCACCCATGACTCCTCCACAAAATGGTATTGTTGATTGAAGAAACATATATATCATGGACTGTGCAAGAACACTAATGATGGAGAAAAATGTTGCACATAAATATTGGAAAGAAGCTATAAGTACTACAGTCTATACACTGAATAGAGTTCAAGTCAAGAAAGGTACACATGCTACACCTTATGAACTTTGGTATGGTTATGCACCTAGTGTAAAGTATTTTAAAGTATTTGGAAGCAAATGTTTTATACTGAA
>MU227225.1:3843066-3857273 GCA_018584345.1 Thuja plicata
TGTATCAGTTAAATCCTTTAACAAGGTTGACCTAACAGTCATTTGTATAAATCCTCTAACAAGGTGACATTTAGGTGGAATTTTCTAAGTCCTCTAACAAGGCCACTCCTGATAGGGTGATTAAATCGTTTAACTAGGTCACATCTAACAATGTGTTATTGTAACCTTTAATAGGGTTGGCTCCTCACAGAGCTCACTTCAGAAGAGTGAAAAATTGGTAGCATGTTACTGTTGGTTTTTCCCATATTGGGTTTCTACATTAAATACTTGTGTCAACTTGTATAAATGCTTATGGTTTGTTTTACTATTATGTTTCTACAAGCTAATTTCAATAGACAGTAAACTGCATGATTAAATTTGTTGACTTATGCTACTGCTGCCGAGTAGATCTAAAATACAAAAAAGTTTTATTTGATACATCTAGACCTGAGGATAACTGATTCACCCCTCCCCTCTCAATTATTCTAAATTCATTCTAACAAAGATATGATATCACAGAAGACTCATGTTAGGAAGTAAAAACTACGGTGGGGATGGCACCCACAAAACTTCACTATCTATAGAATGGAAGGGAGCTGATAAAGGCTTACAATTGATCACTTCTGATGATCTACCCTGTTAGGAGTATTAGAGTGGAGACCTATTAAGATCTACTTTGTTAAGAGCTTTAGCAACACTAATGAAGTGTGCACTCAGTTAAGAGATTTACAATAGGCTTGTTAGGTCCACCTTTCTTGAAAGGATTTCTTAAGTGTACTACACTTGTTAGAATGAGTATAATATGTTTGACCAGACTGTATGCAATCTATTATTTCTGATTACAGATCCATTAAAGCTCTCATAATAATAATATCGCCTATAGTGATTGATTAATACCTTTTCTCTGCTCGTTGGTAGCTTGTGTTTTGTTCTTGAAAACTAATTTGATCCTTTTCTGTTCTTCTGCATGAATTCTCTTATCTGATCCTTAGATGCTCTCAGTGGCTACAATGATCATCAAACAACATGTTCACAATAGATTCAACATCTATTTATATAAATATTTGACCTATTCTAGAATCACGCATTATAATGTTAACTATTGATCCAAGGTTTACAACTTGACCTTTATCCTTTAGTTTACATGTTTTAAGATGGTTAGAATAATTAACACAATAATAATTACATTGCTTCCTCTGCACATAATGAATTTAAAAAAATCAAGAATCTAAATATACAACTTTAGTGTTTTATCTAACGTGGAAAGTCAGATCCACTTTTTACGGGATGTAACTGACTATCAGTTCTTGGTCTTCTGGTTAAACTAAAAGTTTGTTGGCATTCCTTTGTTGAAATGATCATTAGGTTCCCTTCATCTTTCGGGTTCCTCTCTTTGATGTTTCATCGGGTTGCATTGTTGTTACTTGTCAGGTTTCGTTATCCTTTTTATCATCAGTTAACACTGAATAGTGTTTGTCGGGATGCTTTGAACTTGGCAGTATTGGGTAACCTTGGCATCAGGTAGTGTTGTGTCCTGTCTATCGGTGTAGTGTAAACTGATAGTGTAGATCATGTTTTTTCTTGTATATACTAATGGAAAAACATAATTCCTTCATACCCAATGGCCAGAAACATAGTGTAAACCGACGGAGAAGCCTGAGGAGAACTAGAGTGTTGACCAACGCTATCAAAGAGTTAAACACCAAAATTAACTTGAGTTCATAAATGACAAAATATCTAGCTAGCAGAGCTAAATATAGACTTAACTAGTAGTTATCTTTGTTTCCATTGACAAGATAAAGCCATAGATAACTAATGGATTTAAATTTTTTTTTGTCTAGTTGGAAAGAAGATCTCAGCGAGATAAAATAGGAGTTTTGTTTTAAATCTAATTGGCGAGAATTGTGGATCATGCCAAGATAAGGAAAATCAAGAACCTAACAATGGTGACATCATGTCTATAAAGAGACAACTCAATTCATTATGAATTGGTGTGGGTAAGAGAATGAAAAAGAGGATGTTGAAGAGAAACTTCATACAGTCTCAATCAACAAGATGAGGAAAGAGCTAAAGATTTCTGCGGACACCGAGGAACAAAGCACAACATCATCTAGCAGAATCAAAGTGGAGCATAGGTATAAATAGAGTTATATTGATCAGAATCATTTTATGAGATTACAATAGATCTGAAAATCTGCAAGTATAAGTTTTATATTTGAATAGATCATACTATTTCACTTTAACCGTTGATTCAGAAAGTCTCTTAACTGAGCGGGATTTAAAGATCCTTTCTATATTGAGATACATCCCAAGGAGTATCAAAAATTTTGATCATGAAGATAGCATGAGATGCCAGATAGGAATTGACAGGCCAAGTGAGTGTTTGATCAAAGATGGTAGCATAGAGATGCCCGATATCAAGTGACAGACTAAACTTTTAAATCCTCTAACAAGGTCACACCAAAAAGTGTGTTAGTAACCATTAACAGGGTTGGCTCTTCACCGAGCTCACTTCAGAAGAGTGAAAATTTTGGGTTACTGGTCCCAAGTGGTTTTTACCTTAACAAGGTTTCCACGTTAAAAATCCATGTGTCAATGTGTTTATGAGTCATTACTTTAGTGTTTTACATTACACATAACTTAACTGGATTGCTTGGTATACTCTACATAATTTACAGTCTTTTGGTAAATTAATAGACTGTTATTCGGTAAATCTATAGTATAAGGTCTTACAAAGCATTTTGAGTAGTAGTAATTTGATAAAAGTATTTGGAGGCATTCATCTTATAGGACTGAAGATAACTAGAGGTATAATATTGTGGTACTAAGTTTTAAGGGTTGGTTATTGGAATATTTTTGAGGCCACTGATTCACCCCCCCTCTCAGTTATTACTAACAATTGATATCAGAGCTTGTGTGCTTAGAAAGGGAGTTTAACAGCTCAAGAAAAAGAGTACAAGATGAATAGATGAGATGTGCCCAAGTTGAATAAAGACATCTTTGCATCATGGAAAAGAAGAATAAGACTCCACTTATCAGGTATTGGAAATGATATTGTTCAATACTTAGATACTGAATATGTGTTTCCTATAGGACCTCACACTCTTGAGAAATTAAGAATCAAGCATGAGCATAACTGCATGATCATAGAACTTGCATCATCACTCTCTGATGCTGAGTTTGAAGATGTCAAAACCTGCACCTCTTCAAAGAAAATGTGGGATAGGTTGAAGCTTGTACATGGACAAAACATTACTCAGTTTAGCTGAAGAAGCAAAGAGGTAGTAAATGCTATCTGAGGAGTTGGAGGTTTACTTGAAGAGGATACAATGGTAAGAAAAATCTTAAGAACCTTATTTCCTCTTTATGCTATTAGATTTTCTGCTATTCAAGAAATGAGAGTAGTTGCAAACAATATAGTTACTCTAGATAGTCTGATTGGTAGACTAATTTCATTTGAGATGAATAAATTTGACAATAGTGTCTTACCATCTATAGAATCTGCATTCAAATCTTCTCTAACAATAACTAACTCAATTCATAGACATGTTGTTCAAAATGATAGCGACAGTGATAATGAGGATCAAGGACTTGATGAAATTGAAGCACTAATGCCAAGAAGACTGCAGAGAGGTAAAGGAAGATACAAAGGTAAATTACCACTTGTATGTTTCAATTGTAAAGAGGTTGGACACTTTTCTACAATATGTCCAAACAAAAGAGAAGATGACAGAGGAAATGAAAAATCATATGAGAAGAAGTTTGATAAAGGTGAAAATAGAGATTACTAAAGCAACCAACAATTTGACAAGAGATATACCCGAGACTACAAGGACAAAGGGAAGAAAGATTGCACCTAGTTGAGAACAAAGCTGATGACACCGACACCAAATCAGAAGAATACATCAAGATGGTATTTGTAGCCATGAAGGACGATTCAAATGAAGATGAAGGAAGGTATATAGAAACTGCATTCATATCTAAAGTTACTAAGAATGATGTTTGGATCATAGATAGTGGATGCACTCACCATATGACCGATGGGAAACAAAAGTTTGAGAATTTTAAATACTATAATGGTGGTTCAGTGAGAATGGGAAATGATACACCTTTTCCAATTGAAGGTAAAGGAACCATAATGTTGAATAACTTGATAAAATGTGAAAATGCTTACTAGGTTAAAGGAATGAATTACAAATTTTTAAGTGTTTCTTAGTTAAACAATTTAGGTCACAGAGTAGCATTTGAAAAAAACAAGGAATATATCTACATTGAATCAGGAAGATTGATTGGTACCGGTGAGAAGACAAAAGGTAACCTTTTCTATCTTGATGACACTAACACAACTTTTTTAATGGCTAGAAATGAACATATATGGTTATGGCACAAAAGATTGTGTCATGTGAAATTTTACAACATGATAAAGATAAGCAATAAAAGGAATGTTAGAGGCTTACCAAAAATGACTAAGCCCGAACATATCATGTGCAAGAATTGTCAAAAAGGTAAGATGACAAAGTCTAACTTTTCAGGATTAAAACCCGTACATCTATTGAAATTCTAGAATTAGTCCATACAGATCTATGTGGACCCATGAGGACAAAGAGATACTATGGAGATAGGTATTTTATTCTCTTTGTTGATGATTTTTCTAGAATGATGAAATTCATATTTTTAAAAGATAAATCAGAAGCATTTAAGATGTTTAAATGGTACAAAGAAATGGTAGAAAACCCAAGTGAAAAGAAATTGAAATGCATAAGGTCAGATAGAGGAGGGGAATTTACTTCAGAAGAATTCACTGACTATTGCAATGAGCATGGAATTAAGAGATAGGTTTTTGCACCGAGAACACCATAACAAAATGGAATTGTTGAAAGAAGAAACATATCAATTGTTGACTGTGTAAGAACATTGATGTTTGAGAAAAGCATCACTCAAACTTTTTGGAGGGAAGTTGTCAGTACTGATATCTATACAATAAATAGAGTACAATTGAAGAAGGACACAAAGAATACACCCTATGAGCTTTGGTATGGTCATACACCCATTGTAAGTTACTTCATAATATTTGGTAGTTAATGTTATATATTGAACGATGATAGAAATGGAAAACTTGACTGCACAAGTGAAGAAGGTATCTTCCTAGGGTATTCAACCAAAATCAAAGCTTATAAATGTCTTAACAAGTCATCTAACAAAATCATTGAAAGTGCAAATGTTAAAATACATGAATTTGCAGAAAAGAATGATAAGGAAAGCAAAAAGCAACCATAGGACTGCAACATGTTTTTTTATAAATAACCTAACACTCTACCTGAGCAATAGTGTGTCACTCCTGAACATCAAAACATTGCACCCGAGCATCAGGCTACAATTACCGATGATCAGGATAATCCTCAAAATGATGTTCCAATCAATGGAGATGAAAATTAAGGTGAAGAAGATGATCAGAATGAAGAACACAAAGATGAACCAAAACTTGCCAAGTATGTCAGAAGACATCATCCACAGAATCAAATCATAGGAGACGAAGGCTGAAACAAGAACAAGAAGTAAGTAACTTAACACCAGATGTTTACTTTGTGATTTTGAGCCTAAATTTGTTAACAATACACTTGAGAATGAAGAATGGATTAGTGCTATGGATGAAGAAATAGAACAAATTTAGAATTACAATACATGGACACTAGTACCGAGACCAGATGAAAAGAATGTCATCGATACCAAATGGATATTCAAATCAAGCTGAATGAGAATGGAGAAGTCACTAGAAACAAAGCAATATTAGTATGCAAGGGATATGCACAACAAGAAGGTATTGACTATGGTGAAACCTTTGCACCCATTTCTAGACTAGGAGTTAAAATCTTACTTGCTTATGTTGCATTTAAAGGATTCAAGGATTATTAAATGGATGTCAAATCTGCATTCCTAAATGGAATACTAGAAGAAGAGGTATACATTAAACAACCATTAGGGTTTGTTGATCCAAAAAACAGAAACATGGTATGTATACTACATAAAGCCTTGTATGGATTGAAACAAGCACCGAGAGCCTGGTATGAAAGACTTCACTCATATCTCATTAGCATAAAATTTGTTAGAATAAGTGAAAATAGAAATCCATACTTAAAAGAAGATACTGATGGTAATATTCTGATTGCTGAAATTTTTGTTGATGATATCATTTTTGGAGGGAATGAATTGTTATGCAAATCCTTTAATAATGAAATGAGAAAGGAATTTGAAATGTCTATGTTCGGGGAGATCAAATTCTTTCTCGGTCTACAGATTCTTCAACAAGATACAGGCATATACATCACTCGGTCCAAATACATTAAGGAAGTGCTAAAGATATTCAAGATGGAAGATTCCAAACCAGTTGGAACACCTATGGCTACTGGATGCAAGCTAAAAATAGAAGACAAGATAAATGAGGTAAACCAAACCTTATATAGATCCATGATTGGAAAACTGATGTATGTTGTTCATACCAGACTAGATATAGCACATGTAGTTGGGATAGTTGCAAGATTCTCTACTAATCCCAAAGAATCACATATGACTGCTGTCAAAAGAATTTTGAGATATCTGAAGAACACCAAGGACTATGGCTTATGGTACAAAAGAGAAGGAAAATTTGAGCTACAAGTCTATATCGATGCTGATTGGGATGGACACATTGATGACCGAAAGAGTACAACTAGAGGAGCATTCTTCATGGGTGACAGAATTGTCAAATGGATAAGCAAGAAGAAACGATGCATATCTCAGTCTACTGCATAAGCATAATATGTGGCTGCTGCTACAAATTGTTCTAATATTGCATGGATCAAATAATTGCTAGAAGGTATGCGTATGAAGATCCTTGAACTAGTAATTATCTATTGTGATAATACCAATGCAATTGAAATTTCTAAAAATCTAGTCATGCATGCTAAGACTAAGCATATTGCTATCAAGTATCACTATCTAAGAGAACAAGTGCAAGAAAAGGAAGTGACACTAGAATATGTTCAATCAAAGGAATAGTTAGCTGATATATTCACCAAGCCATTATGGAAGGATACATTTGAGTACTTGAGACAGAGACTAGAGGTCCAACCCTTGTCTATTAGTCAGTAATCTAACTAGGAGGTTGCATTAGCCTATACCAAATATGAAGATCATTCATGTTGATGCAAACACTGAGATGGATAGCAAAAGATACTTTTGTACATAGCAAGGTACATATCTACCCCAAAAATTAGAACATTGTATTGCTGATGGATAGGGAAATTCAAGGAATATATTATGCAAAGGGATAGAACATGATATAGATGATAAAACAAGGAGAAGTATTTTTTTGGCATTTTTGTCAAAGAGAGAGAAATATCTCATTATCATAAGGGAGAATTATCATCAAGGATAAATTTTTTGTATCATACAAAGGGAGATATGATCTCATTATCAAAAGGAGAGATATGATAAAGGAAGAGATTATATCATTATCCATGAAGAGAAGTTCCTGAGAATCAGAAGGAAGAGTTAATCAATATTCTAAGGAAGAGAAATTGATTACATATGAAATATCCATCTAAGGGAGAGAATTAACAAAGGGAGAGAGTTCAGACAAAGAGAAAGATTGTTGTCAAAGGAAAAAGAGATTATCAAGAAGAGGATCAGTCAAGGCAGAGCACATATCAAAACAAAAATATCAGATGATACATCTTTCCAGAGACGGGATTGAAGATTAAAGACAACCACTTTGCATGGAACAAATCTAAGCTATTTGAGCTTACCAAGAGCCATACATTTTTAATAGTTACATTAGGAAAGATTGATGAAACTATATATTTCATATTGTATTAGTGATAGTATAGTATGATAATGTAGTATGTTGCCATCCATGCCAAAGGGAGAGATTGATGACATGTAACTGATTGAATGTTTGAAGATGTTAAGTTGATCACCGAAATGCAGAAGGATAATGAAAGACATTAAATCAGTTAATGGATTGTATTTTCATTGATGTCAGATTGATATAATCTAATCGGTTATAATCAAAGTGTCAAAGACTTTATAGAATCAGAGAGATACAAATTATGCTTTTTATAATGCATAAAAGACAAGTACTCACAATGTGACTACAAACATCGACAGTCAGTGAAACTTGATAGATAGAGATCATCGACAGTCAAGTCACAGTGATGCCTGAGCAAGAAAACCAATGAGAATTACAACCGAGCAGAATCACAAGCATACCCGATGACTAGAAACATAGTGTAAAATGACGAAGAAGCCCGAGGAGAATTGGAATGTTGACCGACGCTATCAAAGAGTTAAACACTAAAATTAACTTGAGTTCAAAAATGAAAAAATATCTAGCTGAAAGAGATAAATATAGACTTACTTGGTAGTTATCTTTATTTCCATTGAAAACATAAATCCAGAGATAAGTAATGGATTTAAAGTTGTTTTTGTCCAGCTGGCAAGAAGATTTCAGCTAGATAAAACAAGATTTTTGCTTTAAATCTAATTGGTGAGCATTGTGGATCACACCAAGATCAAGAAGATCAAGAACCTAACAATGGTGACATCATGTCTATAAAGAGACAACTCAATTCATTACAAATTGGTGTGGGTAAAAGAATAAAAAAGAGGATGTTGAAGAGAAACTGATGAAGAGAAACTTCATACAGTCCTAATCAAGAAGCTGAGGAAAGAGCTAAATATTTCTATGGACACTGAGAAACAGAGCATAGCATCACTGAGTAGAATCAAAGTGGAGTAAAGGTATAAATAGAGTTATATTGATCAGAATAGTTTAATGAGATTACAATAGATCTAAAAATCTACAAGTATAAGTTGTATATGTGAACAAATCATACTGTTTCAGTTTAACCATTAATTCAGAAATTCTCTAAACTAAGAAGGATTTAAAGATCCTTTCTCTATTGAGATACATCCCAAGGAGTATCAAAAAGTTTAATCATGAAAATAGCATGAGATGCCAGATACCAATTGACAGGCCAAGTGAGTGTTTGATCAAACATGGTAGCATAGAGATGCCTGATATCAAGTGACAGACTAAAATTTTAAATCCTCTAACAAGGTCAGACCTAACAGTGTGTTTGTAACCTTTAAGATGGTTGGTTCTTCACTGAGCTTACTTCAAAAAAGTGAAAATTTTGGGTTATCGGTCCCAAGTAATTTTTCCCTTAAGAGGATTTCCATGTTAAAAATCCATGTGTCAATGTGTTTATGACTCATTACTTTAGTGTTTTGCATTACACATAAATTAACTGGATTGATTGGTATACTCTAGATAATTTATTGTCTTTCGGTAAATTAATAGACTATTATTCAGTAAATCTACAGTGGAAGGTTTTACAAAGAATTCTGAGTAGTAGTAATTTGATAAAATTATTTGGAGGCATTCATCTTATAGGACTTAAGATAACTAGAAGTATAATATTGTGGTAGTAAGTTTTAAGGGTTGATTATTGGAATATTTTTGAGGCCACTGATTCAACCCCCCTCTCAGTTATTACTAATAGATCCCTGTAGAGGATTAACTATCCTAAAAATATTTCTTGGATATGTGCCATTAATGTATTTTTTATATAGTATTTTGGACCACTTCCTTTCTGGTTCCTTATACATTTTCTAGACTAACTTAGTTGTTAAGGCCTTGTTTCTCCATCCTAAATTTTTTAGACCTACTCTTCCTTCTATTATCGGTCTACAAATTTTATCCCAAGTAATTAATGTTAGTTTCCTATCTTCTAAAACCCCTTTCTAATAAAAGCTCCTTATCATTTTTTTTCAGTTTCTTCTTCTCCCCTTCTGAAAGAGGTAGGCAAGACATTTGGTAAGATGGAAGGGTTGATAATACATATTTCAACATTGTAGCTCTGCCAACATTAGATAACCATTTTCCTTTCCAAGAGTCCATTCTTTGATTCATCCTATTGATAATTGGATTCCAAAGTTCATTTGTCCTATTTCCTTTATCTAGTGGTAAACCTAGATATTTATTAGGAAACTTCTCTTTCTTGAAACCTAAAATATTGCAGATCTCATCTTCTAATCTTGTATCTGTAGTTAGAAATAAAATCTCTAATGTATTTTCATTCACCATCTGTCTAGAGGCTTTCATATATTTGTTGAGAAAAGGATTTATATTCCTTGGCTTCTTCCTTTTTTTCTTCCCCAAATAATAATGTATCATTCGCAAATTGTTGGAGTGTTAAATTTTCCATATGCTCTGTGACCTTAATTCCTTTTAATTTATTTTGTCTTTGACCATTAAGAACAAAAATGAGGAAATTGGGTCCCCTTTCCTTAGAACCCTATTGAATACCCCCACTCTTTTTTGCTACATTCTTAATTTAATTATAGTCTCCTCCAATTACATAGTTTCCATTGTTTTGGTTCATAAATGACTCAACTTCAGCCCAAACCTCATTTTTGTTGTTTGTACTTATGTGTCCATATATATTAATCAAAAAGAATTTTAATGAGCTACTAATGCTTCTAACCCAACCCCCAACTAACATTCTTTATTTATTACCTTGTCAAAATTCACTTTTCTTGGATCCCATAATATATCCATCCCACCTACTTCTCCTTCTGTTGCAATACTTTCATGTTTCCATAGACCAAGTTTCCTATTCAACTTCTCCATTTCATCCTTTCTTATTTTAGTTTCTTTAATTATGATAACTTCTAAGTTAAAAGTAGACATAAAATAATTAAATAAATGCTTCTTTTTAGGGGCATTCATGTCCCTAACATTCCATGTGGGTACCTTCATTTTTCCTTGGGAAGGTACTTCCCCTTCCCTACATAAAAGATAGATGTTATTTTTCCCTGATCATCAACTTCTCCATCCTTCTCTCTTAACTCATTTAGTGACTTTCTACCTCTCTTTTTTGTAACTTTACCACATTTAGGGGTATCATTTCCAATGCAGTTGGTGGCCATACCCAATCTCTTTGTTTCCTTAACTTCATTGTCTTGGGCAGTATAGATATTCCACCATTCCTCCCTCTCTTTTATCTTCATTGTCCAAATCCATAATTTTTCTAATGAGTTTTAATTTTTTTTTTTCCACATCTATATTTCCATCCTCATCATCATTTTCATCTTTATCTTCCCCAACTTACCCTTTCCTATCTTGATTGATACCCACCATGTCATAAATGGCTTCCAATTCCATTGGAATCATCTTTTCTTTTTCCTCGTCTTTTCTTTTTTCTTCTCAGCATTTCATTTCTTGTCCTACTCTATTTCATCAAGGACGTGTTTCTCTTCTGACACGTTCTCTTCAGACTTTGCAATGATTCCTTTGTTTTAACTGGAGGCCTCACTTCCCTCAATGCTACCAATAACCAACTCCTCATTTTCTTATTTTACCTTATCCAGTATTAAGAGTTGCTCTGTTGCTTCTTTATGAATACTTTCTTATTCATCTAAAATAGATTCAAAAAATGCTCTCTTCTCCTTCACATCCTTCTTGTTGACATTTGATCATGTTGCAATCTTTTGTTCCTTATCTTGTTTTGATATTGTTTTCAAGTGACACTCATTGTATTTTGAGTTTACCTTTCGTGACTCAATTAGAAACCACCCAATTTCATTGTTGAATCTTATGACAACTTTGGGGGGTAGATTTGATTTAGTATGTTTTTTTTTTTTTTTTCTGCTGAGATATACTTCTTTCTAAGATAAACATCATTGATAATAAAATCCCCATTATAAAATGTAGGTCTCAGATTCCAACTTCCTTTATCCATTTTTAGTTTTAGGGGGTTCAAATGAGTGATCTTAGAGTCTATATTAATGGTGTAAAGGAGAAAAATGAATTTTATTGAATAAGAGTGTTTGATACTCAAATCACTTATCACCTTACATTTTCTTAGAGTATATTGATTTCCTTACTTTATATTTAATTTAATTGTATTGATTGTATATTGCAACTATGATTAGGGAGAGGATAAGATGTTTCTCTTTATTACCAAATGCACAAATGGAAAATCCAAGTTGATCAACTCCAGGGAAGGGCTAATACACAAATGAATCAACTATTTGGAAAGGAGAATAACAAGAGAGATACCTTAAATTCTATTAATTATATATATAGAAAGGATATATGACAGTAATTGAAAGAATGGGAGAAATGTACTAATCTTGAAATATTGCAGATCAAAGAATATTGTTTTTTGGGGTCTCTGCTCTGTTTCTAAAAAATTGAAGTATGATCCGGAAAGGAAATGCAGAGATGAACAAAACCCAGAAATCATTTTCCATTCTGACACTGTCTTTCGAAAAAGGTCAACCTTGACCCATAAATGTCAACTCTGACCCAATAATGTCAACCCTGACCTGCACAGATCTGAAAGTGACTTTGTTCACGGATCCCGAAAGTTTGCCAAAAAGGGTATCCAGATCTGGTCTCAAAATTGCAATCCTAAACTTGTACCTGCAAGAAAAAGAGGTTTGTTTGTTGTGGGGGAGGGGTTTGCCTTATTCAAACCCTGATTTAGGAATTAACCTTTGAAATCAATAATTGAAATAAGAATTCTAGCAAGTAGTACAATTGAATCTAAAAATGAAGCTATGATATTGAATAGATATGTAATTGTAATACAAATGTAAGAAAGTATGTAAGTATGAAAGCATGGACTTTAGAAACAATAAACCTCCATGATTGTATGCTTGGATTCCAACTTGAAGAGATGATGAAAGAGTCTTGACGATGCACAAATGATCTTGAAGGTAGATCACACCATCATGATCGCTAGATCTAGGGCTTGAATGATAAATCTTGAATGCTTGAAACAAATCCATTCAAAGGATTGAAAGCTTGAATCCTTGATCTTTAATGGAGGAATTGAATGCTTGAGAGGAAGACTTGAACACCTTGAGAGCTTGAAAACATGTAGAACAATGGATGCTTGAACAAAATCTTGGTTAGAAGTTTTTTTGCACTTAGAAGACTTAGAGAAAATGAGAGAGAAAGGCTTCCTTTTATATTAAATCAGGGCACAATCTTCTAAGGAGGCCGACATAGGAGAATTAAAATCCCATTAAAGCCTTTACCCCTAGGAGAGGACCTAAGTTAAATATAATTTAGGAATCAATGCTTCATAACCTGAAACAGCCGACTTGGAAGTGGGATATAACTTTTTGCAAAGATCGAGATCCAGAAACTGTGGGATCCTAAGATTTGAACCCTAGGTCAAGGTCAAGGTCAACCCTAACCTAGGTCAGGGTCAAGTTCAAGATAGGCCCAAAAGGTCGACCCTGACCATGAAGTCAAAAACCTCAGATCTGGAGTCCAGGATGCCAAAAATTGGATGGAAAGAAGTGGAATAAGAGGTAGAATAGGGGGAAAGCTAGGTCAAAGTCAAGAACCCATTCAAGGTGCTTGATATGATCCAAAACCACCTACTCAGAAGGATAAACTATTCTACCATGGAAGTGCTTCCATTTTCCAACTATACATTTAGCCCCCACTTTAGCGGGAGTATAGAAATCAAACATGCTCGTGGTAAAGTTAGAAGAAAGATACTGGTGGATCATAATGAGGTAGAACGTCACTAGGTCAAGGAAATAATTCTTGAGACCAAGGATTCTAACTCAACATACATGCATAAAAGATATAAAAATAAAGAGCAATCAATCATAGAAGCATACATGATTACATAAGCAAGACAAGAACAACACTATAGATAACTTAGCTTCATGATCTAATCCTACTAGCATGAAAGCAAAAGAGAGAAAAGAGAAAGTGATTACCTCACCTAGTAAGATGCCCACCTTACTATGAATCACTAAGGAGGGAGAGCCCAAACAGGTTCACCCATAAACTGTTCTTGTAATTGTAAATGCGTCTTCTGACGGCTTTTGAAAATATTCATAGATCAACATTCTTGTATCACTATGGAATGTAAAATGTGTGTCCATTCAGGATTTAGCAACGTATATGCGTTACCTTTTGAGGATTTAGCATATTGTAAAATAAAATGGTGTGTATCTCTTTAGGATTTAGCAACTTGTGTGTGTTACCTTCCAAGGATTTAGCAAACATAAAAAGTAAAAATGTGTGTCTCTTCAGGATTTAGCAACTTATGTGCGTTACCTTCTGAGGATTTAGCATGCTGCAAAATGTAAATTAATGTAAACTATAGTACAAGGGAGACCCTATATATGCCCCCCTCCTTATCATGACTACCCAC
>MU227225.1:3877222-3892792 GCA_018584345.1 Thuja plicata
TGTTGATGATTTTTCTAGAATGATGACAGTCATGTTTTTAAAAGATAAATCAGAAGCATTTAAGATGTTTAAATGGTACAAAGAAATGGTAGAAAAACAAAGTGAAAAGAAATTGAAATGCTTAAGGCCAGATAGAGGAGGGGAATTTACTTCAGAAGAATTCACTGACTATTGCAATGATCATGGAATTAAGAGATAGGTTTTTGCACCAAGAACACCATAACAAAATGGAATTGCTGAAAGAAGAAACAGATCAATTGTTGACTGTGCAAGAACATTGATGATTGAGAAAAGCATCACTCAAACTTTCTGGAGGAAAGTTGTCAGTACTGCTATCTATACACTAAACAAAGTACAATTAAAGGACACAAAGAAGACACCCTATGAGCTTTGGTATGGTCATACACCCAATGTAAGTTACTTCAAAATCTTTGTTAGTTAATGTTATATATTGAAGGATGATAGAAATGGAAAACTTGATTGCAAAAGTGAAGAAGGTATCTTCCTAGGGTATTCAACCAAAATCAAAGCTTATAAATTTCATAACAAGTCATCTAACAAAATCATTGAAAGTACAAATGTGAAAATAGATGAATTTGCAGAAAAGAATGATAAGGAAAGCAAAAAGGAACTAGAGGACTGCAACATGTTTTTTTATACATAACCTGACACTCTACCTGAGCAATAGTGTGTCACTCCAGAGCATCAAAACATTGCACCTGAGCATCAGGCTGCAATTATCGACGATCGGGATAATCCTGAAAATGATGTTCCAATCAATGGAGATGAAAATGAAGGTGAAGAAGATGATCAGAATGACAAACACAAAGATGAACCAAAACTTGTCAAGTATGTCAGAAGACATCATCCATAGAATCAAATCATTGGAGACAAGAAGGCTGAAACAAGAACAAGAAGTAAGTAACTTAACACGAGATGTTTACTTTCTTATTTTGAGCCTAAATCTGTTAACAATGCACTTGAGAATGAATAATGGGTCAGTGCTATGAATGAAGAAATAGAACAAATTTAGAAGAATAATACATGGAAACTAGTATTGAGACCAGATGACAAGAATGTCATTGATACCAAATGGACATTTAGAAACAAGCTGAATGAGAATGGAGAAGTCACTAGAAACAAAGCAATATTAGTATGCAAGGGATATGCACAAGAAGAAGGTATTGACTATGGTGAAACCTTTGCACCCGTTTCTACACTAGAAGGAGTTAGAATCTTACTTGCTTATGTTGCATTTAAAGGATCCAAGGTATACCAAATGGATGTCAAATCTGCATTCCTAAATGGATTACTAGAAGAAGAGGTATACATTGAACAACCATAAGGGTTTGTTGATCCAAAAAAGAGTTCTAACATGGTATGTATACTACATAAAGCCTTGTATGGATTGAAACAAGCACCGAGAGCCTGGTATGAAAGACTTCACTCATATCTCATTAGCATAAGATTTGTTAGAACAAGTGAAAATAGAAATCCATACTTAAAAGAAGATACCGATGGTAATATTCTGATTGCTGAAATTTTTGTTGATGATATCATTTTTGGAGGGAATGAATTGTTATGCAAATCCTTTACTAATGAAATGAGAAAGGAATTTGAAATTTCTATGTTAGGGGAGATAAAATTCTTTCTTATTCTATAGATTCTTCAACAAGATACATGCATATACATCACTCGGTCCAAATACATTAAGGAAGTGCTAAAGTTATTCAAGATGGATGATTACAAACCAGTTGGAACACCTATGGCTACTGGATGCAAGCTAAAAATAGAAGACAAGATAAATGAGGTAAACCAAACCTTATATAGATCCATGATTGGAAACCTGATGTATGTTGTTCATACCAGACCAGATATAGCACATGCAGTGGGGACAGTTGCAATATTCTCTACTAATCCCAAAGAATCACATATGACTGTTGTCAAAAGAATTTTGAGATATCTGAAGAACACCGAGGACTATGGCTTATGGTACAAAAGAGAAGAAAAATTTGAGCTACAAGTCTATACAGATGCTGATTGGGATGGAAACATTAATGACCGAAAGAGCACAACTAGAGGATCATTCTTCATGGGTGACAGACTTGTCACATAGATAAGCAAGAAGAAAGGATGCATCTCTCAGTCTACAGCATAAGCAAAATATGTGGTTGCTACTGCAAATTGTTCTAATATTGCATGGATCAAACAATTGCTGGAAGGTATCCATATGAAGATCCTTGAACCATTAATTATCTATTGTGATAATACCAATGCAATTAAAATTTCTAAGAATCCAGTCATGCATGCAAAGACTAAGCATATTGCTATCAAGTATCACTATCTAAGAGAACAAGTGCAAGAAAAGGAAGTGACACTAGAATATGTTCAATCAAAGGAATAGTTAGCTGATATATTCACCAAGCCATTATGGAAGGATACATTTGAGTACCTAAGACAGAGACTAGAGGTCCAAACCTTGTCTATCAGTCAGTAATCTAACTAGGAGGTTGCATTAGCCTATACCAAATATGAAGATCATTCATGTTGATGCAAACACTGAGATGGATAGCAAAAGATACTTCTGTACATAGCAAGGTACATATCTACACTGAAAATTAGAACATTGTATTGCTGATGGATAGGTAAATTCAAGGAATATATTATAAAAAAGGGATAGAACATGATATAGATGATAAAACAAGGAAAAGTATTTTTTTTGGCATTTTTGTCAAAGAGAGAGAAATATATCATTATCATAAGGGAGAATTATCATTAGGGATAAATTTTATTTATCATACAAAGGGAGAGATGATCTCATTATCAAAAGGAGAGATATGATAAAGGAAGAGATTATATCATTATCCATGAAGAGAAGTTCCTGAGAATCAGAAGGAAGAGTTAATCAATATTCTAAGGGAGAGAAATTGATTACATATGAAATATCCATCTAAAGGAGAGAAGTAGCAAATGGAGAGAGTTCAGACAAAGAGAAAGAATGTTGTAAAAGGAAAAAGATATTATCAAGAAGAGGATCAGTCAACGCAGAGCAAATATCAGAACAAAAATATCAGATGATACATCTTTCCAGAGACGGGATTGAAGATTGAAGACAACCACTTTGCATGAAACAAATCTAAGCTATTTGAGCTTACCAAGAGCCAGACATTTGTAATAGTTACATTAGGAAGGATTGATGAAACTATATATTTCATATTGTATTAGTGATAGTATAGTATGATAATGTAGTATTTTTCCATCAATGCCAAAGGGAGAGATTGATGACATGTAACTGATTGAATGTTTGAAGATGTTAAGTTGATCACTGAAATGTAGAAGGATAATGCAAGATATTAAATCAATTAATGGATTGTATTTTCATTGATGTCAACTTGATATAATCTAATCGGTTATAATCAAAGTGTCAAAGACTTTAGAGAATCAGAGAGATACAAATTATGTTTTTTGTAATTCATAAAAGATGATTATTCACAATGTGACTACAAACACTGACGGTCAGTGAAACTCGATGGATAGAGATCACCGACAGTCAAGTCAGAGTGATGCCCAAACAAGAACACCGATGAGAATTATTGACAAGCATAATCACAAGCATACCCGATGGCCAGAAACATAGTGTAAACTGATGGAGAAGCCCGAGGAGAACTGGAGTGTTGACCGACACTATGAAAGAGTTAAACACTAAAATTAACTTGAGTTAAGAAATGAAAAAATATCTAGCTGATAGAGCTAAATATAGACTTACCTGGTAGTTATCTTTGTTTCCATTGAAAAGATAAATCCAGAGATAAGTAATGGATTTAAAGTTGTTTTTTTCCAGTTGGCAAGAAGATCTTAGCTAGATAAAACAAGAGTCTTGCTTTAAATCTAATTGGTGAGAATTGTGGATCATGCCAAGATCAAGAAGATCAAGAACCTAACAATGGTGACATCATGTCTATAAAGAGACAACTCAATTCATTACGAATTGGTATGGGTAAAAGAATAAAAAAGAGGATGCTGAAGAGAAACTGATGAAGAGAAACTTCATACAGTCCTAATCAACAAGTTGAGGAAAGAGGTAAATATTTCTACGGACACTGAGCAACAGAGTACAGCATCACCGAGCAGAATCAAAGTGGAGTAAAGGTATAAATAGAGTTATATTGATCAGAATAGTTTAATGAGATTACAATAGATCTGAAAATCTACAAGTATAAGTTGTATATGTGAACAAATCATACTATTTTAGTTTAACCATTGACTCAGAAAGTCTCTTAACTGAGAAGGATTTAAATATCCTTTCTCTATTGAGATACATCCCAAGGAGTATCAAAAAGTTTGATCATGAAGATAGCATGAGATACCAGATACCAATTGACAGGCCAAGTGAGTGTTTGATCAAAGATGGTAGCATAGAGATGCCCGATATCAAGTTACAAACTAAAATTTTAAATCCTCTAACAAGGTCAAACCTAATAGTGTGTTTGTAACCTTTAACAGGGTTGGTTCTTCATAGAGCTCACTTCAGAAGACTAAAAATTTTGGGTTATCGGTCCCAAGTGGTTTTTCCCTTAACAGGGTTTCCACGTTAAAAATCCATGTGTCGATGTGTTTATGACTCATTACTTTAGTGTTTTTCATTACACATAACTTAACTGGATTGATTGGTATACTCTAGATAATTTATTGGCTTTCGGTAAATTAACAGACTGTTATTCGGTAAATCTACAGTGGAAGGTTTTACAAAGCATTCCGAGCAGTAGTAATTTGATAAAATTATTTGGAGGCATTCATCTTATAGGACTTAAGATAACTAGAAGTATAATATTGTGGTACTAAGTTTTAAGGGTTGATTATTGGAATATTTTTGAGGTCATTGATTCACCCCCCCTTTCATTTATTACTAATAGATCCCTGCAGAGGATTAGCTATCCTAAAAATATTTCTTGGATATGTGCCATTAATGTATTTTTTATATAGTATTTTGGACCACTTCCTTTCTGGTTCCTTATACATTTTCTAGACTAACTTAGTTGTTAAGGCCTTGTATTTCCAACCTAAATTTTTTAGACCTACTCTTCCTTTTATTATCAGTCTACAAATTTTATCCCAACTAATTAATGTTAGTATCCTATCTTCTGAAACCCCTTTCTATTAAAAGGTCCTTATCATTTTTTTCCATTTTCTTCTTCTCCCCTTGTGAAAGAGGTAGGCAAGACATTTGGTAAGATGAAAGGGTTGAGAATACATATTTCAACATTGTAGCTCTGCCAACATTAGATAACCATTTTCCTTTCCAGGAGTCCATTCTTTGATTCATCCTATTGATAATTGGATCCCAAAGTTTATTTGTCCTATTTCCTTTATCTAGTGGTAAACCTAGATATTTATTAGGAAACTTTCCTTTCTTGAAACCTAAAATATTGCAGATCTCATCTTCTAATCTTGTATCTGTAGTTAGAAATAAAATCTCTAATGTATTTTCATTCCCCATCTGTCAAGAGGCTTTCATATATTTGTTGAGAAAAGGATTTATATTCCTTGGCTTCTTCCTTTTTTGCTTTCCCAAATAATAATGTATCATTCGCAAATTGTTGGTGTGTTAAATTTCCATATCCTCTGTGACCTTAATTCCTTTTAATTTATTTTTTCTTTGAACATTAAGAATTCCTCTACAAAAGGATTCAACCATTATTATGAACAAAAATGGGGAAATTGGGTCCCGTTTCCTTAGACCCCTACATATATCAAAGTACCATTTAGCGGATCCATTAAATAAGATTGACACACGAGGGCATGAGATACAAGTAAAAATCAAATTCATCTATTTTTTTATTAAAACCAAAGGCTTCCATACTTTTGTAGAGAAATATCCAATCTACTCTATCATAGGATTTCTTTATGTCTAATTTTATTAACATACAGGGTTCCAATTATGTTGGGCTTAGTTTATGTATTCCTGAGCTATGATAACTCCATCCAAAATGGACCTTCCTGGAACAAACCCAGTTTTTCCTTCTAAAATTAAGTTAGGTAAAATATTCTTTACTCTATTAGCCAGGGCTTTAGATAGAACCTTGTAGATGGTATTACATAATGATATTGGTCTAAAATCATCCACATCTTCTGATTTCTCTTTTTTTGGGAATAAGAGTAATGAATTTATTATTGATCTCTTTCATGGTTTTGCCTAAGTTTCTCATGTTTTTTATTGCTTCCCATAACTCTTTTCCCAAAAAGTGCCAAGATTTCTGAAAAAACCAGTAGGAAATCCATCTAGACTAGGGGCCTTGTCAGGATGTGATTGGTTCAATGCCTCTTCAATTTCAGCTAGTGTAAACTTAGTATTCAACGTTTTGTTTTGATCTTCTATTACTAACTTAGGAATATTTGCTAGTAGTTCTTTTTGTGCCTCAATATCCAAAAAATCCCAAATTTTTAGTATCTTCTTGAAAAAATTAATAATTTATTCCATAATTACTATTGCTTCTTCTAAAATGTTTCCTCTTTCATCCTTAATTCTCACAAGTCTATTTATGTTTCTCCTTTGTTTAGTACTATTATGAAAAAACTTTGAATTCCTATCACCTTCAGCCAACCATTTTTCCCTTGACTTTTGTTTTCAGAATATTTCTTCTTTTGTTAATAGGTCCTCATATTTGTTGAACAACTCTTTTTCTTTGTTGAATTTATCTAGATCCATTCCTTCTTTAATGACTACTTCATTTAGATTATGCATCTCAGCTTCTATTTCCTCTTTTTCTTTGAATATGTTTTTGAAATGTTCTCGATTCCATTGTAATATTTTGTGTTTAATGTATTTTGACTTAGAAATAAATAAATACATTTTAGAACCAGTAAAATTTCCCCCTTCCACCATTATTCTACCAACCCTATAAATTCATCATTTTGAAACCACATTTTTTCAAATTTAAAGGGGCAGTTCCTTGGAGCTTTGTCTTCCTCTATATTTAGTTGTATAGGAAAGTGATATGATCCTGCATTTGTCAAGATTGAGGCTTCTAAAGTATTCTTAAATTTTATTATATCTCCTTTAAATAGGAATTTATCCAACCTCTCTGCTATGTTACTAAATCCTTTTCTTCTATTGTTCCAAGTGAACTTCTCATTGCTGGTTTCTGCATCCAACATAGTATTGTTAATAATTCAGTCTCTAAAATCCTTGAGTGCCTGTGATTCCTATTGAATACCCCCACTCTTTTCTGCTAAATTCTTAATTTAATTATAGTCTCCTCCAATTATATATTTTCCATTGTTCTGGTTCATAAATGACTCAACTTCAGCCCAAACCTCATTTTTGTTGTTTGTACTTATGGGTCCATATATATTAATCAAAAAGAATTTTAATGAGCTACTAATGCTTCTAACCCAACCCCCAACCAACATTCTTTATTTATTACCTTGTCAAAATTCACTTTTCTTGGATCCCATAATATATCCATCCCACCTACTTCTCCTTCTGTTGCAATACCTTCATGTATCCACAGACCAAGTTTCCTATTCAACTTCTCCATTTCGTCCTTGCTTATTTTAGTTTCTTTAATTATGATAAATTCTAAGTTAAAAGTAGACATACAATACTTAAATAAATGCTTCTTTTTAGGGGCATTCATGTCCCTAACATTCCATGTGGTTACCTTCATTTTTCCTTGGGAAGGTACTTCCCCTTCCCTACATAAAAGATAGATGTTATTTTTCCCTGATCATCAACTTCTCCATCCTTCTCTCTTAACTCATTTAGTGACTTTCTGCCTCTCTTTTTTGTAACTTTACCACATTTAGGGGTCTCATTTCCAATGCAGTTGGTGGCCATACCCAATCTCTTTTTTTCCTTAACTTCATTATCTTGGGCAGTATAGATATTCCACCATTCCCCCCTCCCTTTTATCTTCATTGTCCAAATCCATAATTTTTCTAATGAGTTTTAATTTCTCTTTTTCCACATCTATATTTCCATCCTCATCATCATTTTCATCTTTTTCTTCTCCAACTTCCCCTGTCCTATCTTGATTGATACCCACCATGTCATAAATGGCTTCCAATTCCATTGGAATCATCTTTTCTTTTTCCTCATCTTTTTTTTTTTTCTTCTCAGCATTTCATTCCTTGTCCTACTCTATTTCATCAAGGACATGTTTCTCTTCTGATACATTCTCTTCAAACTTTCCAATGATTCCTTTGTTTGAATTGGAGGCCTCACTTCTCCCAATGCTACCAATAACCAACTCCTCATTTTCTTCTTGTACCTTATCCAATATTAAGAGTTGCTATGTTGCCTCTTTATGAATACTTTCTTATTCATCTAAAATAGATTCAAAAACTGCTCTCTTCTCCTTCACATCCTTCTTGTTGACATTTGATCATGTTACAATCTTCTATTCCTTATCTTGTTTTTATATTGTTTTCAAGTGACACTCATTGTCTTTTGAGTTTACCTTTCGTGACTTAATTAGAAATCCGCCAATTTCATTGTTGAATCTTATGACAACTTTGGGGTGTAGATTTGATTTAGTATGTTTTTTTTTCTGTTGAGATATACTTCTTTCTAAGATAAACATTATTGGTAAGAAAATCCCCATTATAAAATGTAGGTTTCAGATTCCAACTTCCTTTATCCATTTTTAGATTTAGGGGGTTCAAATGAGTGATCTTAGAGTCTATATTAATGGAAAGAAATTCTTCTACCCTGAGATCCTTTCCTTTAGTACTTTCAAACCCCATAAAATAGCCTAATGAATTACTAATAACTTATAGGATATTTGAGAAGTGATATTATGCTTATAATATGCCTAAACTTACCCATTTAGGAAGAGTTTCAGGGATATATTTCCTAGGGTAAAGTTAGGAAACCATTCTATGAGATGAAAACCATATCCTAGAAATAATCTAGTTTTACCATACAAGACCTCATTCTTAATATCTTTATTTTTATATGTAATTAATAAAAAAATATTCTCTAAGATAGAATACTTACTTTGTTGGGAAATTAAGATTTCCACCATTCCTTAATTCTCTGGATCAGTTGATTGAGGCCACTCCAAATTTCCAAGACTCCCAACTGTGAATAAAGCTCTCATATGGGTGATATCTTCCAAGAGTCAATGGTCAAAATTCAGTTTTCTTCCATTCTGTCTCTGTTAGGGTTAAGGTTAGTTATATAATTTTTTGTATACCCTAGTTTTGGGGTGTAACTTATGTTACCAAATTTGTAATTTTCATCCATTTGGACCTGATGAGATCTTTGGTTTTGGGAACTATTCTTTGATTCTCTCTCTCTGACGCCAAGACTAATGTAGTTAGCACCAGTTTCAAATGTTGGAATTGAGGAGGAAAATGAGATTGCCTAGATCTTGTGTAGGGTTTTCTTATGAGAAGTAGAAGGAAACCATTCTTTAGATCCAAAGATCTACACTCTTTTCCATACTTATGATTCCATTGATGACTCTGGTTCCTTCCATGAAACCCTAGATAATTTCTATTTGATGCCCATATACCCTCCTTAAATATGTGCCTATTATCTTTGTATTAATTCTGCCTAGATAGACTCTGATACCCAAAGGAATTTGTATTCATGCTCGATCGAGCAATAGGGAGGAAAAGAAGATTTTTCCTTTGAAGTTCCCATCGCCTCTCTTTCCTGCTTATTACAATATGCCAATCACCATTTTCATAATTGGATGAAGGAAAATCCTTTGGAATATAATGTTTAATGAAACACATTCTACTTTTTTCACATAATCATTATATAGATCTATAAATAATATCATTTAATATTGATGTTTTTGTGGACGAGGTTATAATTGTATTATCTTGGGCTGTGCCCTTTTAGTTTCTATCGTCTTCTTTAGGCAGGCGATGTTGTATAGCTTCTAGCAATGTTTTATCTCTCTTTTCTGTTGTAAAGGGTTTCAGAGCCCCTGAAAAACCTACAGTTACCTTAATCAAAACTAATCCAGTTGATAATAATTTACATATGATTAATTCACATTTCTCATTATTATCTACTTCCTTAATTGCATTAAATTAAAGTGAAAGAAATTTTATAATTAATTTAGAAAATTACAATTTGAAAGTAAACTTGTAAAAACACTTTCTAGCCTGAACTATATTGTATATGAAAGACTAATACCCACATTGATATAAAATAAAACTAATGTAAAATATTTAACACTTTTATTGTAGTTTTATATCATGTGTAAAACAAAATAATTATATTACAAAAATTAAATTATTTTATCAAGTAGTCTTAGTATGTAAATTGTACTAGGAAAAGTAAGTAAAGACTTAGTGAGTTCCCTATGTTTATTTAATAGGATCTACAAAATTATTTTAGTCTTGGGACTTGAGTAGTATTTTATGGGTGTTTAAAGTGTATAATATTTTTTTTTTAATCTTAAAATGTTGTACATGATCTTTAATAGACCAATTGGATCTCAAATAGACTTTAAATGCCTAGAGGTGGTATATCACTTAAAAGATCTAATGTTTTTGTTTGAGTTAAAGAAAGGATGTTATGATTTTTTTAGCAACTTGCAAGCATATCACCACCTTCCAAAATCTCAAGATATTATATACCTAACATAATTACTTATTAGAACCTATGATGTTTCTCTAGCTTTTGGTTTAATATAAAAAAAAAATTTAATTTGACCAACATAAACTAGGCTTATGAGTTCCTTGATTTTATGGACATTATAAGAAAATATATGATTTTAAAATCATTATCCTCATGAATAATTATTGTTAAAGGTGAGCACATAGTATTATAAACAATAGTTGTATGTAGATGACATTAATTCGAAGTGCAATATCAAATGATGATTGTGTTTCTATATAGGCAAATGAAGGAGTCAGTGCCATGTGTGACACAAATATAGGTGAAAGTAACAATATGTGCATATACCTTCAGTTGTATCAATCATCTATACATGATTGTAATGAATAAATCTATGATGAAATCCAACTTGAGAGTGAGGATTATGATCAAGTGCTAATTTTTGAAGTAGTATGGAGGTAAGAAAGGAAGTTGAAGTGAAATAATTATCGTTTTCTTCTAACGTCCTTCCTTGTTTTCTTGGTCCATATGATATTGAGGCTTACACACTCCATCTTGCTAGTAAGGAAAAGGATTATGGGTGTGTGTGTTATTTTACTTTCAATTATGAATATTTTAACATTAAAAAATTAGAGCTTGGCTTTGAAAAACATTATTTTGTTGAGGTGGAGTGCATTAACGACATGTTTTTGATTCATTCATGTCACTGATTTCATTTCTCTTATATAGGTGTTGCGAAGAGGTTAATTATTTATTAGTGTGAATTAGAGGAAGGATGGGTCATAATCTTCTTTGCTACATGTTGCCAACTAAAAAATGAAACAATGTGATAATTCAAAGAATTTAATTCTTGACTTCAAGTGTCTCATGATTCAAATTATGTTGCTAATAAATATTGCATCAACATAGATGATCATGAGGTATGTTGGTTTCCCATCGCACGAAAGCTAAGTAACATTGAGTACAAAAAATATATTCATCATAAAGGTGTAGTGTCCTATGATGTGGATAAGAGTGTGGTTGATTTGAAGTATTTATCTTGGGCCTAACATACAATTTTTGATGTTGTTGAGCAGCAACACATGCTTTACAGTGAAGACCAACATGTGGCTCAACTTGATAGTGTGTTAGAGTTCTAAATTTTTCATTTTGATTTGATGGAGGAAGCTTTTCTTTGCTCATATTAGCAATATAATCTAGCATGTATTTTCTTTACCATGTGAATTAAAGGCTCAACACAACAACAATATACACAATTTGAGCCACATGTTGGTCTTCTTTTCTCATATTAGCTCAATATAATCAGGCACTATTTTCTTTCCCACGTGAATTATAGTTATTTTCCCTTGAACTCGATTCAAATATGTAGGTTAGCAGACATGGAAATAGTGTACATGTGTGTGAGGAGAGTTTAGTTCCTCCTATGAGTCTTATTTATTTTAATGTTGACCTTGTTTCAAAAATTTCTATGTTTTTACTATGTGCATGCATGACATGCCATGTAATAAGTACTATAGCTAATATAATGGCTTATGTATAGTGGTGATTATGAAGATGTAATTTTCCTTTTTTATGTCTAGGAATCACTTTCAATTTGTTGCATGTATATAGGAAGTTGTATTTGTTACATTGAATCATTTATAAGAAGTTACCTTTTGTAAATGGGGATTATTCAATATTACTCATGAGCTTAAGTTTAAAAGTCAATACTTGAGCAGGATTTCTAAAAGTTAGAAAGTTTGAGGTTATCTAGTTAAATGTGTAAAGATTTATAGTGTTGAATTCAAGACTTGGATTCACTAGTAATAATATTATACATAATAGTGACTATGATTAAGTTTGTTGCATGTGATGGATAACCTTGGGGGGATTTTGTGATATATTGTGGCTATAATGAGCATAATATTTAACTACAAGAATTGTGGAATGCATGATACATTATAATAGTGAAAGAAAAGGTTTTCCTTGAGGAATATATTTATATTCATACATAGCATTTAATCACAAAGATTGATAATTTTTGGGTTACTATGATCATAATTGTAGAGTTTAAGGGTATGTACATGGAAAAGTAGAATAAAAATAGCTTAAAAGAGGTGATTTTTTCTTGAAATTAATAAAACTTATACATTAAAAAGTGCATTGATATGCTTACGCTCAAAGTTTAAAGATATAATAAGAACAATAATAATAGTGATTAAAATCTGGTTTTTTAGCTACTAATAGTTTTTTTAAATGCTTAAGATAAATAGAGTTAAATTGTTGATTGTACATAAAAGTGGTTAGGTTTTTGTCACTAAAATATTGTTAAACATAGTGTCCATTAATGTCAAAGATTGTGTCATCCATGTCAAAGAGATTATGTTATGTTAAAGTAATTGAGAACAATGAAGGATGAAGTCTAGTAACTTTGTCCATAACTCTCTTGCAAAATGTTAATATTATCATCATGTACCAATATTAGTTGTTCTTGATTGTATAGTGTATTTGCAAAGGTATGGAAGTGTTCACGGTAGGTTTATGAGGTCAGTTACTTAAATACAATATTTTTATTAAAGGTACAAATGAAGTATGTTATATCTAACTTTTAGAGGAATTGGTTAAGTAGATCCAGAAAGGTAGAGATGAAAGAGTATTTGCAATGCTAGTTCACTGATCATGCAAATGTTCCCATTGGATGTGCTGGAGAATGGTAATGTGCACCAACTAGAGAAAGCATGTGAAGATATTTTAGGACCAATTGAATTCATGTTGGAAAAAATATAACGTAATCTTACTCGTAGTGTAACATGTTGGCCCTAAGATCAAGCCACTACATGTCTAGTTTTAGGAATACACTTGTGGCTGATTTGTAGACATTGGAACTAGATTCTACATGAAGTTGTGATTAGGAAATTGGAATTCATATATATTGTTGCTCAAGTTTCATTCCAAGTGGGGAGGATTGAAGTGGAAAAATTTGTATACTCAATTAAGAGAAGCACATGTATTAAAAACTACATGGACTAAGATGCATATCCTATACATATTGTGAGAGTAATCTAAAGTAGATTCATTCAGATAGACAATGAAGTTTGAGTTGGGAAGGTCCACATGATATTGTTGGAGATTTGCTTTGTGCAAATTGTTGATTCTATGTTTTTCATTGATGACAACATATAATATATAGCGGTGTCCTATATGAGCCTTGCGTGTTTATTTCCATGGTGTAGACATGTTCTAGTTGCTATGTGCATTCACACAGATTTAGATATGCGGTTTCAGTGGAGTTATGTTAATCTATTTTGGCAGTTATAGTTTCTGAAGATCATCAGTTAAGAGATGACATTTTTACTTTGTTTCTTGAGTTGCGCCTATCTTCGGGATATGCGTGTTTGTATTCATGTCTAGTTATGAGTTAATGATGATTATCCAAAGGCGCTAAACATGTTTTAAAAGAAGCGTGATGTTTGAGTTAATTTGGTAGAGCTGACTATGTGAAGCGACGCGTCCACTCATCTTGAGTTGCACGGTCCTAATTTTGATTGTGTG
Source organism: Thuja plicata (assembly GCA_018584345.1). NCBI lineage: Eukaryota > Viridiplantae > Streptophyta > Pinopsida > Cupressales > Cupressaceae > Thuja > Thuja plicata. Next base: position 3,891,333 of record MU227225.1, read on the forward strand.
CTTAGTTAAGATGACAAGGAATTTGATGAAGTGTTTCCTAAAGCCGTCATGACCTTATCCTTGGGGAAGATACATATAGCAGTTCAAATGTGATCGCTTAGTGTGAAAAATGGAGTGAAAAAGATAAGACAAAGCAGAATAGAAAGTTAGACAGTAAAAGTTGAATATCTATGTGAATAAGCAGAAGAATATTACAGTTCATTGGAACTGATCGAGACAGCAGGTCTACTTAAAAAATTCATTTATCAGATATAGTGTATATCTATTTTACTAAAGGTTGCAGCCTTCATCATTTTAGTAGTGAGCTTTTTGGGCAGTGAGTCCTCACCCCTAACAGGGTTATTTGTAAAAGACTCCTAACAGGGTCCAACCCTTAACCAGGTCACTGTACTTATTGTATTGTAAAGATCAACTCCTAACAGGGTTGTAAGATCTTCTAACAAGGATTATTATACTCAAGTAAAGTTCTTTGTGGGTACTAATTCCCACCAGGATTTTTACCTATTTGGTTTCCCCGTAACCAAAATTGTTGTGTTCTATCTTGTGTTATCTGAATGTGTTAATGCTTAATGTTATTCTGTAATTAATTGGAGAAAATAATTAAACTAGGTGATAACTGATTCACCCCTCCTCTCAGTTATCCATTGGGAATATTCCAACAATTGGTATCAGAGCCAAGTTCCTTGGAGAGAAATCCAAACAACTTAAGGTAAATCAAATGGCGTACTTCAGGAAAGAGAGTCCTAATTTTTATGGAGAGAACTATCTTGACTGGAAGAATAAAATGATAACACATCTTCAGTGTGTTGGTTTTGAGATCTATGAGATTGCTACTCATGCAATTGATGTTCCCATTTTGAAAGACCTTGCAGAAGAAGACTCTACAAATAAACAAAAAGAAGTATTCACTCATAATGCAATTGCCAAGGAAGCCCTAATCAGTGCCCTATCTGACAGTGAATTTTCTGAGATCAAGAAGGCAGAAAAAGCATACTCAATCTGGAAATACTTAGAAGATATGTTTGAAGGAGACACCCAAGCAAAGAATGCGCGCAGAAAGACATGGAAGAAAAGATACAATAATTTAGAAATGCTACCTAAAGAGAACATCAGAGCTTACAATCAAAGGATTAATGAAGTAGTATCAGGTATCAAGAACAATGGTGGAGAAATTTAGAGGATGATATAATGGATAAACTAATGACCACATTGACAACAGATTATGAAAGAAAGATTAACATCTTGGATGAAACCATGCAATTCTCAAAGGACTTTAAAAGAGAGACCCTGATTAGAAAAATATATGCATTTGAGATATAAAGATTGAAGACAGAACCTAAAATGGAAACAACTTTCAAAGCCTCAGTCCATGGTAAGAAATCCTTGAACATCTCTAGTAATAATGAAAAGGAAGAAGTTGATACTGAACTAGAAGAAATCATTGCTATGATTTCTAAGAA
>MU227225.1:3947538-3965394 GCA_018584345.1 Thuja plicata
ATGCATTTTTAATAAATTAATTCATTTTGGATGCACATTTATGATTTTATAATTAATTTAATTCCTTTTTGATTTAATTGACAATTTTGTAATTTTTATTTAATTAATATGTCATAATATCAATTAAATAATTAAAATAATGTTTATTTGCCAATGTAATGTGATTTTAGGAATTAATTAATTAATCAAGTACAATGATCGATTAGGACCTAGGGTTTAGGTCAGATCAGTTTGAATTTGATAATTTCCTGTTTGATTTAGGACTTAAGTTTAATCAAGGTTATGGTTTCTTGATTAAATGCTGAGATTGGGGGTCTAGGGTTTAGGTGACCATTTTTAGGTGATTACAGCTCTCACTGGGAACATGCCTACCGAGCTAAAGGTAGTAGAGACATCTTTTTTGCACTAAATGGACTGATTCATGTGAGTCAGATACTGGTAAAGACTTGGTAAGAGAAAGTAAAGATCTTGGAAATCTCTTTCTAAGATGTACTTAAGATGGTTTAACCTTTTTGGTAAGAAGTTTTGTTATGTATTCTACATTTTTTGTATACCTTTTCCATTGATGTCAAAGGGGGAGAAGAGAAGATATGAAAAATGTACAGAGAAGAGATAGAGAAGATACATTAAAGGAAATAAAAAAATGTGTAATGTATATTCTTTTTGGTATTGACACTTAGTCATTTTTTGCTAAGTGTTGTCATCAATGCCAAAGGGAGAGATTGTTGGCAAGTGGCTCATTTAGGAGTGTTTAGGAACACATTAGGGTTGTCATTTATAGAAACACATCTATTATGGATGATCTCTTGGTGTGAGATAGAGTTTTTGGGTTAAGGCTTGCAAATTGACTAAGTCCAGAAAGAAGTTTGATAGGGTAAAAGAGTACAGTTTTGGTCAATGAGCACAATATATGGTGAATGAAGAAATGTGAGATTAGGGGAAGATAATTTGGGATATGTATGACCTTTATTTAAGGCCTCTTATGTTTTGGAGTTGATCACAATAAGTTACAGTATGTTGAAGACATACGAAGTCAGAGTAGCAGTGATACATGGTCGATGAAAGGTTGCAATCATTGAGGAAGTATGAAGTGGAATGCAAATGTGCTAAGTTGGATTCAAATTATGTATGACCTATATTTTAGTAGTGTAGGGTCACCGACTTTGTATTTAATTTTTGTATAAGTGTTGGTTCTATTTTGTGATGTATTTGGAAGCCGACTGGATATGTAAAATGTATATAAATGAAGAGCTTTTTGAGAGGTGAAGAAGAGATGATGGATGGGATATATGGAATAGATGCGAACAAATGAATGGATGAATTGTGATGTCAGAATCAGATAGATGATGATGTGAGCTACAACAGGAGCTACCTAAGCATAAAAAATGCTTCTTTATGTTCATTTTTTATATACATTGTAACTGAGACATATTTTTGATTGTATGAGCAGTGAGCTCAGTGTATACCTTTAACAAGGTTTTGTATTCCCCTAACAGGGAAATGTACTAATGTAATATTCAGCTCCTAACAAGGCTAGGTCTCCTAACAAGTATGATATACTTTTAGTGCATATTTGTGGGTACCATAACCACCGAGGTTTTCCCTTGGCCAGGGTTTCCTTGAGAAAAAATTCATGGTGTTATGAGTTATGTGTTTTGCATTTATGCTCTTTTCATTTATGCAATTATCTGGTTAAGTTGGAAATTATTAAGTTTAATTTTGAAGTTTTGTAATACTGATTCACCCCCTCTCAATATTACTTAATCCTAACACTGTCTATTACAATAGGTTCTTTACAAGCTTTCCAAGGTTTGATAAAATTAGAATCTTCCTCATACAAGGTCTTCAATTCATCAAATCCTAACACCTCAACTCTCATTTCAGTCAACAAGTTCCTTCTCCTACTTAAAGCATCAACAACCTTATTTGACTTTCCACTTCTATTTTTTAGAACAAAAGTATATCTTTGCAAGAATTCTACCCATCTCACGAGTCTCTGATTCAACTTACCTTGACTATTCAAATACTGCAATGCTTGATGATCAATATACACCACAAATTCCTTAGGCAACAAGTAATGTCTCCACTTATTCAAGGCTTGAACTATGTCATAGAATTTATGATCATAAACTAAATATATTCTCTTTGCATCATTCAACCTCTCATTGAAATAAGAAACATGTCTTCCTTCTTGACTCAATACTACTCCAATTACATTCCCACTTGCATCACAGTCAACTTGAAATACTTAACTGAAATCAAGTAGGGCTAACACAGGTTGTTTTGTCACCTTTTGTTTCAACAACTCAAAGCTTCTTTTTTCTCCTTTGGTCCACTTAAGTTCCTTCTTATTACCCCTCATTATCTATGTTATAAGAGTACAAACTGAACTAAAATTATTGATGAACTTCCGGTAGAAACTAGCTAATCCATGAAATAATCTAACCTCTCCAACATTTTCAGTTGTAGGCCACTCAAAATTTTCTTTAACCTTCTTAGGATCCATCTTAAATCCATCTACTGAGATTAAAAATCCTAAGTACACTAACTCTTCCTTCATAAAGGTACACTTCTTGATGTTTATCAACAACTTATCTTCCCTTAATCTCTGTAACACTTATCTCAAATGAAAAAAGGATATTTTACCTCACTAAAAATCAGAATGTCATATAAATAAACAATCACAAATTTACCCAATAATTTCTTCAATACCTCATTCATCAATCTCATGAAATTACTAGGTGAATTAGTTAGTCCAAAAGGCATCACTAACCACTCATACAATCCTTCATTTGTCTTTAATGCAGTCTTCCACTCATCTCCTTCTCCAATTTTGATACGACAATATACACTCTTCAAGTCTATCTTGGTAAAATATCTAACTCTACTCAAATAATCCCTTATGTCATCCATCTTAGGTAAAGGAAACCTACATTTCATTGTGATTCAGTTTATAACTCTTGAATTAGTACACATTCTCCACTCTCCATTCTTTTTAGGTGCTAACACTACAAATACTATAGAAGGTCTCAAACTCACTCTTATCAATCCTTTCTTCAACAATTCTTGCACTTGCATGTTCAACTCCTCATTCTCTGTTGGTGTCATGTAATGTACTACTTTGTTTGGAAAACTAGCTCCTGGTATCAAATCCATGCAACGAATAATACTCCTCACAGGTGGAAATCCTCCAGGCATATTGTCTAAGACTATGTTAGCAACTCCTTTATCTCCTTACATTATTTTTCTTCTAATCCTAAATCATACTTCTTAGGAATCAATGCATAACATACACTTTCACTTTTCAAACCATCCAACAATTTCCTTCCTTCAACCAAACAAACTCTAACACTGGTACATATGTCACTCTTAAGAGTGTCTATCAAAGGAAACAACACGTGTTTCATCCCATTAGCAACAATAGTATACCTATTATTTCTTCCATCATGCAAAGCTTGTTTATCATATTGCCATGGTCTACCCAATAAGATATGACACACATCCATATGCATAATATCACAAAGAACTTCATCATGATAATATCCAATATTAAATTTCACCAAACATTGTTCACTTATGAGTACCTTATGATCATCCTATATCCATGCTATCTGAAAATATTTGAGATGCTTCAATCTTTGCAACTTCAACTTTTTCACCAATTCCTCCAAAGCTAGGTTATCTGAACTACCACTGTCAATGATCACCTTGCAACATTTAACTTCAACTTTGTATCTTGTCTTGAACAAACTCCTCCTAAGTAATGGTTGTTGATCAATCTCTTCATGATGTATGGATCTCCTTACCATTAGGGATTCTCCATCCTTTGGTTGGTTCAAAAATTCAGTAGGTTCTTCTTCAACAAATGCATTTCTTCCTTTGTCCTCTATCCTCTTTCTTGAAATTCCTTTAGTGCATTCAAAGGATCGGTGTCCTTCTCCACCACATTTGAAATAGGTACCTCTAAATATTCTTTTTTTATCTCTCCTATAACTGCTCTGTCCACCACCTCTATGGTAACTTCTATCATCTCTTTGGTATGAACTATCTTCTTTTCTTTCATCCTTACCCTATTTCGATCTGCAAATAATCTTCCTCCAAAGGATCTACCACTTTGAAATATTCCACCTCTTCATCTTTGCCTTTTTTCATCTCTTTTGTTCAACTTTTCCTCAACTTTTAGGGCATATTGATAAGCTTCTTCTAAACTTTGTAACTTGACTAAACTGGTCGCATCTTGTATTGATACCCTTAAGCCATTAAGATACCTTAGAACCTTTTCAACATCATCCTCAACATGACCAAATATGATGTCCAACTTGTATAATTCTTTGGTATACTCCATAGTAGATTATTTTTTCTTTAGGTTATACAATTTCCTTAAAAAATTAACCTAGCAATCAGCTAGTAAGAATTTTGCATTCAATTTATTCACCATCCTCTCCCATGATTTGATTTTCTCCTCACCTCTTCTTTGCCTATCAGTCTGCAAATGTTCCCACCATAATGATGCATGTCCTTTCAACTTTGTGCAAGTATACTTAACCTTCTTATCCTCACTTGTTCCTTCAAAATCAAAGTACTTTTCCATCTTTGTAACCCAATCAAGCAACCCATCTGAATCCAACTTTCCATCATAATCAGGTAGATTGAAATGTGGTTTTGTGTTAACCCTGGTTAAGGATCTTAGGAGTCTCTCATCTCCCTGATTAGGTTCTAGTGCTTCTTCTTCCTCAATTTCTTATTCATCCTCACTCACATCATCAATGTGTCGTCCTCTTCTCTGGGTTGTTTCCACAACTTCCAATCTGGCTTCTATTTGTCTCAACATATCCATCATGGATATATTTGCTTCTCTCCTTCCACGAACCATCTTTGTGCAAGTCCTTTGCGATTGAGGGTCAAATACTCACTCTGCCAGCTCACAACAAACCAATCTAGGGCTTTTCAACCTCTAGAACAAAGATTCAACTACCTCAAGGAATGAAAAATTGCTCTGATACCACTTGATGTAGTCACGGTAGGAGGGACCTCAAAGAGATTTGTCCAAGTCATACAACAAGAGTCACGAAATGGTAACAACAAGAGACAATTTAGAGAAAGCAAGATCTACCCTTCACATTATCAAAATTCAATTACAACTGGCCAGCAATATTATAAAACACATGAGCACCCAAAATAATGGTCCAATCCTTCAAATTAGAAAATTGGTTTTTTTTTTTCTTAGAAGGTAAAACATATGCATTATAATGTGTATTCACTCCAAGAAGCACATATGGTTCATAATGTGATCATTATTATATCAATATTATGCTATGGCTTGTATTCACTTTTTGGAGCATGCACATATTATGGTTAAATGATTTTTGCCTACTTTTTCCCTTCTTTTGTTTATGTATTCTTGACACTAAAGTTTTGTTGATTACAATATCTTCATTTATTTTCATTTTAACTTGATTTGCGCAAGAAATATCATCCTCTTTCCCCTGTAATCACAGATACATCAGTTGATTATTATTTCTAGAGATGATGGTTATCAATTTTTTTATCACTTAAATTGAAAGTACATTACTAATCATGTGCTTTAATCTACTTCATGAAAATGTGTTTTCTGAGTACTACTTTTTGTTTATTAGTATATGCTTAAGGAATACTAGGTGTACATGTGTCTTCCAACAAGATTATAATAAACTTGTGTTATACATACAAAGTTATGGCAACATATATGTACTTTACATATGTATATATGATAGAATGTAATGAGTACACTGTAGTACAACTTGGATGTCACCTTAATGTAATTTGTTGTATATAATTACATCTTAAGTATCAATCATAATTAAATTTTTATCAATATATGTATTTTATAAATATTGTATAAGTTTTTATTGTATCTGGTTTTGTTAACCTATATAGACCCTCAAATAGTTTTACTGTAATGTCATTCTTGAACTTTCTTGCACACTTATGGGGTGTGTTAGGCCACCATTGATCACATTATCATATCCATTGCTACCTAAATCTAGATTTTTGATTGAAGGAGCATGAAGAGTCATAATATTATAATTTACATGTGGAGATCTTGTGAGTTGTGTACTCTTTTTATGCATGTAATATTATATAAATTATGATGTTGGATAAGACCCTTAGTTATAAATGATATATACAAATGTCATTTAGGTTTACCTTAAAAAAGATAATGCTACACACAATTTCTATATTTCTAACTTTATTTAAAATATTGTTGAATTATAACATGGAAAAATAAATTTTGCAATAGTAATTTTAGGTATTAGTAGGTTAAACTTTAAGGATAAGAAATATTATATATATGTGACTAAAATTGCTACAATGCACTTCAACATATCATATTTCTTATGAGCTAGTTCATAATCTATTTTACTTAATGATAAAAAAAAAGAGGGAACGATGCTTGTAAATTAGTTATTAAAATGTTGCTCTAACATTGAAATTAGACACATTGATGACATCAATAGAATGCCAAACCAATACTTAGAATAGTTATGGAATGCCATTTACTAAATAACCTAAGGATTACTACAAAATTGAAAGAATAAATACAAAATGGTGCCTATCCAATGAGCGTGATCTAAAACTAAAATTTGATTTAGAAACTAAAATAATCAAATGTTGATAGGTGTAGATGTGGTATTGATGGACATGATAATGATAAATTTTTGAGGTTGGTTCCTTCTTAGGGAGCAAAAATAAATAATGAAGGTATGCAGCTGACCAAAGGTTTGGGTTACAAGCGCTTGGAAGCAAAAGAACACACATAGGTGGTTATTAATGACTATATTAAATGAGAAGTTAATAAGTAGAAGTTAAATTACATTGTGGGAGAAGTATAGATGTTAAAGAATGAGTATTAATTCTTAATGGCTATATTAAAGGTAAGTTGATCATTAGAAGTTAAATTGCATTCTAGAAGAAGTGTTGACAATAAAGAGTGAGTTTTTATTCTTAATATTTAAACATTGCTTAAGGGAAAGCGATAAATTTGTAGATAAATTAGCAAATGAAAAAATAAGAGTATATCCAATTCACAATCAAGGTAATGTAGATATATGATAGAATGTAAAATTGATACATTATTACTTTATAAATTTATCCAATCCCCTTTTAACTTATTTGTCCAAAGTTTATTAAATACATGTTATGATATAGTATTTAAAGATATTTATTATATATTCTTGTGTTTACTAAGTGTATCTAACGTCATGTCCCCACTCTCTTAAATGAAATTTCTCCCATGCAAAATAAAAACTCTTTAGAATCTTTTCCTATTTTTGTGGAGCATCTATTTTTTAGCAAATGAAAATAAGCTGTGGAAAAAAGGGGGGGCTAGAAATAAGCTTATTGAAAAAAGCGACACATGTCTTCACCATTTTTTCATCATCTCCTTTTTATTTGCCTACAATTTTGTTTTAAAAATAATATTTAAATTAAAATTAAGTAGCAAACATTATCATCCATGAGGTCACCAGCTCCACAAATTATGCCACAAAAAGTTGAACAGCTAAGCAAATATAGGCTAAGGAACAAGCGTGGAGACATGCTATAAAAGGAACCTAGGTGTTCTAAATAATGTTGTCTACTATTCTATTGTATTGCTATTAACATGTTGATTGAGGCATGACTTACTTGTCTCATAAAACGCCATAGCCATCCGCTACTCATTTCAATCTACAGCATTATGAAGGAGGCGCTGCACATTCCGATGATTACACAAAACCCCCCTGAAAGCTATTCTATGTTATTCAATACCTGTATTCTCAAGAACGCGCTTTCATAATGCAAAAATGTCCACCCTTTCATCGCTCACAGGCGATTTGTCTTGCTACACGCATAACTTTCCATGATAAGCTTATTTACAAGTATGTCAAGTGCGGAAATTTTGTAGATGGCCGTAATGTGTTTTAACCACATGAAAGAACGAGACAGCGTCTCATGGAATACGATTATTGCAGCGTACAGAAGACATGGGGTACCCTCAAGATGCACTCACACTGTTTCATCATATGCAACAAACTGGTCTCCAATCCGATCAGTTCACATTTGCCAGCGTACTCCCAGCCTGTGCCGAACTCGGAGCTTTGAAACAGGGAATGGGCATCCAACAAAACATAATAGAAAGGGGTTTTCTGTCAGATATTATGGTTGGAAATGCTTTGGTAGACATGTATGCAAAATGTGGAAGCATGTACAAGGCATGTGAACTGTTTGAGAAAATGCTTCAAAGGGATGTCATTTGATGGAATGCAATAATTGCAGGATATGTACACAATGGATTTGTTGAGAAAGCTTTAGAAACATTCAAGCAAATGCAATCAGCAGGTGTAAAGCCAAATTCCACAACCTTTGTCAGCATACTCCCGGCCTGAGCCAAAATGGGAGCTTTGGAACAGGGTATTGATATCCACCAAAGCATCACAGATAGAGGAATTTTATCAGATGTTGGAGTAGCAACTGCCTTGGTGGACATGTATGCAAAATGTGGAAACACAGACAAGGCACGCGAAATGTTTGACAAAATGCCTCTAAGAGATATAGTTTCATGAACTGCAATGATTGAGGATATGCACAAAATGGCTTTGTTGAAAAGGCTTTAGAAACTTTAAGGGAAATGCAGTTGGTAGGTGTAAAGCCAGACTCCGCAACCTATGCCAGTATCCTCTCTACTTGTGGTAAGATGGGTTTTTTGGAACAGGGTATGGACATCCATAAAAGCATAAAGGATAGAGGAATTTTGTCAGATGTAATAGTTGCGACTGCCCTGGTAGCCATGTATGCAAAATGTGAGAGGATGGATAAGGCACATGAATTGTTTTGCGTAATGCCTCAAAAAAATGTGTACTCGTGGACAGCAATATGTACAGAATGGATTTACTGAAAAGGCTTTAGAATCTTTCAAGCAAATGCAATCGACAGGAGTAAAACCGAATTCCACAACCTTTGCCAGCATCCTCCCTGCCTGTGCCAAAATGGGAGCTCTGGAACACGGTATTAACATTCATCAAAGCATAAAGGATAGAGGAATTTTGTCAGATGTTGTAGTTGCAACTGCCCTGACAGACACGTACGCAAAATGTGGAAGTATAGACACGGCATGCGAATTGTTTGAGAGAATGCCTCAAAAAGATGTGTTTTCATGGACTGCAATGATTGCAGGATATGCACAAAATGGATTTGTTGAGAAGGCTTTAGAAACCTTCAAGCAAATGCAATTGGCAGGTGTAGAACCAGACTCCACAACCTTTGGTAGCATCCTTCCTGCCTGTGGCAAAATGGGAGCTTTAGAATAGGGTTTAAACATACATCAAACCATAAGGGTAGAGGAATTCTTTTCAGATGTCGTAGTTGCAACTGCACTGGTAGACATGTATTCAAAATGTGGAAGCATAGGTAAGGCACGTCAACTGTTTGACAGAATGCCTCAAAGAGATGCCATTTCATGGAATGCAATGTTTTCAGGATATTTACAAAATGGATTTTGTGAGGATGCTCTCAATTTTTTTGAACTAATGAAGCTCTCTGGAACACATCCTGACATTGTAAGCTTTGCTTGTGTACTATGTGCATGCAGCTATGCAGGTTTAGTGGATAATGGTTGTAAATACTTCAATCACATGAGCAACCTTTACTGCATTACACCTACAGTTGATAATTATGTGTGCATGGTTGACCTTCTTGGCCGTGCTGGCTATCTTGAGGACACTCTAAACTTTATCATTAAGATGCCAGTTAAACCTGCGGTGGTTGTGTGGATTTGTTTTCTTGGTGTCTGTAGGTCACATATGAATATTGGCTTGGGAGTATTTACAGCGACTCTGCTTTTTGATTTGGATCCTAAAAATGCTGCAACTTATGTTCTTTCAAACATCTATGCAGAAGTGGGCAGGTGGGATGCAGTTCAAATGACAAGGAGATTGATGAAAGTTGAGGGAACTGGATGTAGTTGGGTTGAAGACCACAAAACGGTACATGCTTTTTGTGTTGGAAACAGATTGCATCCACAGACACATGAGATCTATGCATTGTTGGAGAAAATGGCTTGGGAGACGAAGGCAACAGGGTATATTCCCGATTTCAAGGCATCCACTTAATGCTGTGGAAGAGGACATATAAGAATTATTTCTCTGCCACCATAGTGAAAAGTTGGCAATTGCATTCGGACTTCTAATCGCACCTTCTGGAACAAGTATTATAACTGTTAAGAACTTTTGGGTATGTGCTGATTTCCACAGTGCAACAAAATTTATCTCTAAGGTTGTTGCAAGAGAAATTGTTGTGAGAGATGCAAACATTTGCCATATTTTAAACGAGGACACGTTCCTACGGAGATTATTGGTGATCTAAATGAAGCAATCAGAAAAATAGCCCTGCAATAATGTGCGATATTTCAGACCTGCAGTAATAAGGATTAATTTTAGGTTGAATATTTGGGAATCTAGATCATGTTGTTCGCTTCATAAAATAGATGCACAGAGTGCAATGCAGATCATACTAGAGGAAGCATGTGCAGATATTTTAGGACCAGCTGAGTTATGTTGGCTAACTGATAGCGTGATATTACTCCTAGTGTAACATGTTGGCTTTAGGATTGATCCGACTACTTGTTTGATTTAACGAATGTACTTGTTGATTTGTGGACATTGGAATTAGATTCTAGGCCGACATGAAGATGTAATTAGGAAATTGAAATGCATATATATTGCTAACCAAGTTTCATTCCAAGTGGGGCGGATTGAAGTGGCAAAAGTTTTATACTCAATTAAGAGAAGCATGTGAATTGCAAAGTACATGGACTAAGATGCATGTCCTATACACATTGTTAGAGTAAACTAAAGTTAGATCAGATCAGATAGATGACGAAGTTTGATCTAAAATCAGCATTAAACAAATATTCAACAACTAACTTCAGTAACTTCCTTGAATAACAATGTGCAAGTAATGAACATAACCAACAACACAAGAACATCAAGATTTATATGTGGAAAACCCAAACTGGGAAAAATCACGGTGAGCACTTGCCCACTAAAATAACTCATTGAAGTATATAATCTGATTAGAAAAGATTAGGAGCTCATTGCTCCGGAATACCAATCAGAGGTTCATTGTCAATACAACAAAGAATGTGAATAAAAAAGAAGGCTCACTGCCTTACAATATAAACAAGAGCTCACTGTCTTACAATACAAACAAGAGCTCATTGCTCTGGACTTGTATATAGAGGCTCACTACTAAAGTAGCAAGATACAATAACAAACTCATGTACTCAAGACTCATTGTCTCAAAGTAGATATAAATATATTCTCCTGATAATGCAATTGATTTGCATAACACTGTCCACACTAGGAACAAACTATTACAATCTTTTCTTTTCTGCCACTATCATTGAACTCTACTCTAATGATTGTTGAATTGGTTCGCCCACTACACATGTTTTTTTCCTTACATTTTGCCAAGGCATCAATAGTCCTTAAATACAAAATAGATCATTGGAAATTACAACAAGGTCGGCCAAACCAAAAGATATTACAAATGAGTTTCATGTTAGCCAAGACATTAGCAAAATGCAAATAGAATCAATGTCAAAAGCATGCAAATTGAGGACCCAAACAAATAAGTGATAATCATTAAATACATAGGTCCCATATAGCATGAACCCATCCAAATAAGATATAAGCATTTAGTATAAGACTCGGACCTAAATCTGATATTTCAACAATCAATAATATAGAACCCAGATCAAAGACTAAAAGCATGATCCATCCTAGGAGAAAGATGGACCAAGAACATGCTACACATGTCCCAATGCCAGATCCATAATAAGTGGAACAACAACCACAGATAAATCAAATGTGTAGAAGGAAATTGCCAATTCGCCAGCTATAACTGGATCTCCACACATTATGAAGAGATCTGTACACCACATCGGAAGCCATGTCAACATGCCACATCAGAAGCCATGTCAACATGCCATGTCAAAAGTTGCCACAACATATTTTTGGACCAAAACAACAATTGGAAAGAATGAAACCATAGGATGACACAGTCTCCAGAACACCAGGAACACACTCCCGGTCACTAGAGAATGCCACAACCAAGACCAAAACTTGAATTCATGTAAATGAGTAGCAATACAACTTCAATCTTGATTTCCGAAAGAGAACCGCTTCAAAACGATAAATAACTCCAACAATAAAATTGCTAACTACAATGCAACACAATGCTATTGTAACATAACAATAGACACCGAGACCAAACATACTTTCAAATATAATAGTATATCACAGGAGCACTGTAAAACACCATCTACCCATGATCATAAGATACATGCACATCTTCCAATGTTCTGAGATCATACAAGAAACATACCTATCTTGCACTATGCTAAGACCATACAGGAAACATTCATGTCTTCCACTATTCTATAGTACAATACAAAGAATGAACTTGTCTTCTAGTATATTGAAGGTTCAAGATACATACCCACACACCAAGAATAAAAAAATTTCAGACCACAAAGTTTGAGGGAACACAAACTCAGAAATACTATATTTGACATCAACAACAACAAACAATAATCATATATTTCTAACAATCTCCCCCTTTTTCATTGATGACAAACAACCACCACACCTGAAATGTTAACTCTCCCTTACTGTAATAACCAATTACTTTACCTTTCTCCCCTTTTGCCATCAAGGACAAAGGCCAAGAAAAGATCTACCACTACACAACTTTAATAACCTGACACCAACATCACTCCAATATAAAAATAAAATAAAAAGATCCCCCCTGAATAGACACACCAACTTGATGTACAAAGCTAGGCATAGAAAGGGACAATCACCACAAGCCCTTCTGGAGAAACTTGAAAGAATTTCTGATCACATGCTGAAACATGTATCCAAAAAAATCAATCACTGGAGCAAAACAACTTTGCAATCACATTATTATTTTGTCCTCTTTATTTTTCCTTGGATCTGTCACATCTTTAGTTCTTACAACATCAAACATAGTTATCAAAACAACTTCAAACTCAATTGTTTCTATGTAGTGGAAAAACATGTTTTCCCTTAACCAATCATCATTAGTAGAAAAATAATCCCACAAACTTATCAACTCATCAAGAGGGATTTTATAATTCAAAGCATTGTTATTCAAATGTTTCTTAATTTGTGATCCAACAGATTCATCAGATTCTCAAACTATACTTGAATACATCTTAGAAAGAATAAATTATGACATCACTAGCCAAACAAAAACTTTTCTGGACCACAAAACAAAAAAGATTTCTTCAGAGAAGTAATCTTACCTCATTACCCTGCTAAGAAGATACCCAACACTCAGCCTTGAGGGGGAAAACAAACGGAAACTCCCCCTCAGACCCTGCAGTTTGAGTCATTTAACAAAGGAGGATACAAGATCCAGATTGGATGTTAGATCACCATCTTAAACACCCTATGTATTCCGATTCATCATGAAGTTATTTTATTACTTAATTATGACAGGATTAATAACAAGGCAGGTAATATTAACAATATTAATCATATCGTTTAATGTGATATGGATTTGGGGTACGGTGAATTTGGTGTGCCATGTGAAGTGTCATAAAAATTATGAGTTTAAGCCGCTGACTTCTTTCTGGGGTAACAAGAAACAGTCTGGTTATTTGAAGTTATGTTTGCACATTGTGTTGAATTATGTTAAGGAGTTGAAGATTGATAGTGAGCATAAAAAAACAGACGAGAACGAAGATATGGGTGGTGACCTTAAAAGAGAAGAACATGTTGTCTGCAAATGGAGGAAGCAGAAAGAAGTCTGGAGAAATCTCAAAAAGGGCAAAGTGCACAGATACCTCAAACGTCTCCATGGAAATAACAAGGAGGTTACGAAGGCATTTGTGGTAGGCTGGAAGAACGGGAAAGTGAACATTCTAGGTAAATCCCTTACCCTAACTCTAGACCGTCTTACCGAAATCACTGGTCTCCCTTTGGAGGGAATGCAATTTTCCAAAGATAAGAAAGAGGGAAACAAAGCCTACAAAACTTTCCCAAAGACAGATGAGGAATGGGTTATGCTTGTCAAAGGCGATTTGGATTATGTTATGATGTCCATTATCAAGCACATTTGGGCGTTTGTCATCATAGCTATCATGGAGTATTTCACTCTTGACGACAGGTATTCAAAGGTCTATAATTACCACTTCGTGCTTGTAAATCATTTTTGGCATGAGATTAGGGTTTCTTTCCCCTATTATCTATTAAGTTCGCTTAATTAGAGTATAATAAATCACAAAGTCAAATCCTCCCCTGTTCTACACGAGGAGTTAATTCGTTTGATTACAAATTATGTCAAAAATCACATTCCTGACCCGATTCCAAAGAAAATTGATAATGTGAAACGCAAGAACATGGAGATCACTACAAGCAAGAAATCAAGCAAAGCTTATAATAAAAAAAAGCCACAAATGCCCTATTGAAGCCAATATAACGTTGTCAATCTATGATGACATTAAAGGAATGGGAACGGAAGATGAGCAGGAAGTGGAGTCCTCTGATGATGAGGGTTTTGTTGGGGAGCGGAGTAACATAGAAGAGCTCAAGATTAATATTCCCATTACTACTGAGCCTAAGGGAGAGAAAGGGGAAATTGAGGAAACCCAGAATATGGACATCACTATCCTAGAAGAAATTATTGAAAAGATTGATAATCTAGTGGATACCTACATTGATGACCATCATAACAATAATGATGATAAGGAGAAGCATAATACCCAAGAGTCTTTGGAGATGAATATGGACTCTGGGGAAATGGAGAAGAATGAAAATGAAAAGGGTAAGATTGAAAATAAGGAGGAAGAAACGGTTGCAGAGGACGAAACCGAAAAGGTCCACAAAGACAACAATGATGATTACATTGAGGAGGAGGCCCAAAAGGAGTATAACTACTGTGAAATCAACTCCACCCCACCTAAGAGTTTGATTGGTGAAGAAGAGGAGAAGAAAGAATAGAACCATAGGAGCCTGGAAGATGATCTCTGGGATAAATACTTCAAATTTAAAAGAGCTCTTAATATCTTTTTCCTCCATGCGGAAAGAAACAAAGCAATGTATGGGTATAACATTGATAAATGGATGGAGGATGATATAAAGGAGCTTCAGGTCAAATGCAAGGACCTTGAAGATAGAAACTCTCTACTGGAGGAGATTGTGGATAAATTGCATAATGATGTGGCTATGTACCAGCAAGGTAAAGAGTTTTTTGAAAAGGTAAACAATAACAAATCTACTCTGGAAGATAAGTTAAGCACTATGATTGAAAATAGAATGAAAAATATTACTGAAAAGACAAACAACAACAATGTGATGCTGAGAAAGTTGACTACAATTATTAAAACAGATCAGTTATTCCCACGCACTTTGTTAAACTTTTACTTTGTCAGTAAACTCATAAAGAACAATAATATCAATTTTTGATCTATTGGTTAACCACATCAAACATCCATAGTAGATATAAACATAAAAATATAAGAACACCAACACATAGAACACCACAATTATGTGGAAACTTAAGCTAAGAAAAATTATAGAGAAACTTATTCTCATGAAATGAAACACCAGTTAAGGTGATTTTTACAAAGGCTCACTGTCGGTTGTGCTCACTGCAGGTTGGCTCACTATCGGTTGGCTCACTGTCGGTTGGACTAACTGCCCTTAGATATGAATAAGGCTAACTACCAATGCAAATATTACTGACAAGTAGTGAACTGAGAGAATTTCATATAACTATGCATGAAGCAGTTCAAAAACTAAGCTCTATTATGGTTAACACCAGTAGATCTGAATGTTGATATTCTCTTTGTATGTTACTGTATGATCCACTGTAACTTAGTATGCAATCCACTTCTTGATCTTCAACAATCTGCCTCACAATATTCTTCTCACATACAAAATTTCCATAGATTCCCACTATATCTTCTTACGTAGGTCACACTATTCGCACCACATCATTACATATCATCCATCCCCTAGATACAAAAAGGATTTTTATTTATATGAATATCTGACAATGCATATGTCAGCCACACCAAACATACGAGATGACTCCAATTACAAAAGATATTACAATTACATTTAATACATTACCATAGGTCCTAAATCTAGGACACACTTAAGGAAACATTACAACACACTACACCAGGACCAAACATAAGACACACTTTGTTAGGAATAACAATCCACAAGACAACTGAGAGTGGGGGGGGGGGGGGGGGGGGGGANGGGGTGAGTCAGTTGTTGTATAGATTATTAAACTTTAAACTTTATTAGCCATATCAGCAAATGTAAATAATAACACAGTAATAGAAACCACCATAACACAAGATTTGTTGACAAGGAAACCCTATTAAAGGTAAAACCCTGGTGGGAATTAACACCCACAAATAATGTACTAAGAGTATAGTATCCCTGTTAAAAGATATTAGCCCTGTTAGGAGCTTGTTACAACATTACAGTACACAGTCCCTATTAGAAGACAGACCCTATTAGGAGTCAAAGGAAATAGTAGGCTCACTGCCAAGGCACATTGCCCAAAGAAGGTTAAAGACACCCTCAAGGATTTACAATCCGCATCAAGTGTATACAACAAATACACAATCCACTGAACTGTCTGATAGCAACTATCTTTGCTTGATCCATTCCAATGAAGTATCAACACTGCTCTCTATCCTGTAGGCAAGCTTCGCAGCTTCAAAAATCTCTGCTCTTCTCTTTCTCTACCACACTTTTCACAAATGAAAAGATCACTCATATATACCCTTTTAAAATAACCCATTAGGTCGGCTAGTTAAGCTTTCCTGATACATAATTAACTAGGTCGGCCAATTAAGGATTCCCATCATACAAATAATCACATAAGCCCTTGCTAAGATACACATGGTACCTATAACAAGTATACAAAATTTACAATTCATCACAAATAATTCCAGATCTGCAATCCACTCTCATAATTAATTTCCACATGTTACAAGTCTGAAGTCAGCCAAGAAATAGGTCTTCTCCAGAACACACGCCACAACTGACATCATCAATACCAAAAAAGAAATCAAACTCAACCCATTTCACTATCATATGTCAGCTCTCTATCAATAAGCTCACAAGTTCTGAAACATCTTCCTCAGTAAGATATACCTGAAACACAGAGACCTTCTCTATCTAGAATCGCAGTTGCAGTCCAGAAAAATAGTCTCCACCAAATGAACTGTAACATCCACATAATGTAACATAAAATCAAGTGACCTTAGGAGTAAGGTCAGAACAGAACCTTCTGCATAAATCCAACTTTGATCCTTCTGAATCACCCATACAGTGTTCGTACACTTGTTCTAGTTAAGTAGTCAGTTTGTCTTCTCCATAGAAATATATGTTGACATCAGTGACAAAACATGAATATCAACAACATGATCAGTAACCAAAACTAATATCATCCAACAATCTCCCCCTTTGGCATTGATGACAACATATGGAAAAATCTATATGCATCAACCCAAAAGTACTCTCTCTCAATACAATCTTCTCAATATCCTCAACATAAATTTCCCAAAATAGTAGGGATTTTCTCATAGATTCCTTCCCCCTTGGTAGCAATGGCAAAGGGTGCCATAACTCATCTATAGTCTTCAGTAGCTTTTTCAAATCTTCATGTCCAATCAGGTGCAAGATCACCCAAATGTGCTCCATAGTGTTCTCCTGCGATCACTCCCCCTAAGGAGTAGATCCATACATCAAGTCCAGAGAATAATATAGCTCTAAGATCCACTGGACT
>MU227225.1:3965511-4000271 GCA_018584345.1 Thuja plicata
AGTTTAATCTCCTTAGTAGCTACCTTCTCCCTCAAGAAATGATACTTGATAGAAATATGTTTAGTCTTTGAGTGCATTATAGGATTCTTTGACATGTTTACTGTACTTGTGTTATCACAATGAATAACTATTGGCTCCTTGAAAATTATTCCAATATATTCCATCATTTGTTTCATCCAAACAACTTGTGTGCAAATAATTGCAGCAGCTACATATTCTGATTTAGCAGTAGATTGAGCAATACAATTCTTCTTCTTGCTTAACCAGGAAACCAATCTCTTCCCAAGGAAAAATGCACCACCACTTGTGCTATTTTTGTTATCCACATTACTTGCCCAATCAACATCAGTAAAAGCATGCAAAGTAAAATCATCAGATTTTTCATACCATAATCCATACTCTACTGTTCCTTTCAGATATCTGAAAATTCTTTTCACAGCAGCAAAGTGTGTTTCTTTAGGATCTGCCTGATATCTAGCCACAATTCCAACTGCATTGGTAATATCTGGTCTAGTGTGTGTCAGATATTGTAGACCTCCAATCATTGACCTATACTTAGTCTACCCAACACTTTGAGTCTCATCACTTTTAGTTATTTTGTTCCCTGTTATCATGGGTGTACCAACAGGTTTACAATATTCCATTCTAAATTTCTTCAACATTTCCTTAAGGTACTTGGTCTGAGATATAAATATGCCATTTTTACTCTGATTAATTTGCAAACCAAGAAAATTTTTCATCTCACCAATCATTGACATCTCAAACTCATTCTCCATTTCTTTAGCAAACTTCTTACTCATTTTATCATTTCCTCCAAAAATGATATCATCAACAAAAAATTCTATAATTAAGATTACATCTTCATCAATTCCTAAATACAAATTACTGTCTGCATTACCTTTTCTGAAACCAAGATGAAGTAGATGTTTATCCAGTCTTGCATACCATGCCCTCGGTGCTTTTTTCAGTCCATATAGTGCCTTCTTCAGTCTGTAAACCATGTTTTCATCATCTGTCAAAGGAAAACCATCAGGTTGCTCAATGTACACTTCTTCTTCTAGGTCACCATTCAAGAATGCAAATTTCACATCCATCTAATACACTTTGAAGTCTTTATATGCAGCATAAGTAAGGAATAGTCTCACAGCTTCCAGTCTAGCAGCTGGTGTGAATTTTTCTTCATAGTCTATGCCTTCTTGTTGTGAGTAGCCTTTACATACCAATCTAGCCTTGTTTCTTACCACTGTGCCTTCCTCATCCATTTTTTTTTCTGAAAAGCCACTTAGTTCCAATCACATTCTTGTTTTTAGGTCTTGGAACCAACTCCCATGTATTGTTCTTCTTTACCTGCTCTAGTTATTCTTCCATAGCTTTAGTCCAAGATTCATGTTTACATGCTTCATTAGTAATCTTGGGTTCAGCTTGAGAAATCAAACATATCTCATCTCTAACTTTAGATCTAGTCATCATGCCTTTTCTTGCATCACCAATAATTTGATCTTCAAGATGGTTTTTCTTGACATACCTTGGAGTCTTCAATGTCTCAGTAGCTTCTTCCTGTTCTTCTTCTTCAATCTCATACTCAAACATCAAGGGTTCTTCAGGTTTAGAAGCAACTTCTCTTATTTCTGTTATCTGACCACAATCATACATTCTTTCCTAAATTTGAAATTTCTCATCTTCTCTGATCTGAATTCTGTTTAGTGTGTATACAACAGTGCCAACTTCTTCTCTCCAATGAACATGTGATACATTTCCTTCTAGCAACATAGTCCTAGCAGCATCTAATATAGTTTTGTTTCTTGGCTTTGCTATCCCATTTTGTTGTGGAGTTCTAAGAGGCGAAGTCTGTCTATGCATTCCATTTTCTTCACAATATGTGTTAAATAGTTCTAATGTAAATTCTCCTCCTTTATCTGATCTCAAACATTTCATCTTTAAACCAGATTCATTCTCAAATTTTTCTTTGAACAACTTGAATTTGTCAAATGCCTCAGATTTCTCTTTCAAATATGTAACCCACATCATTCTAGAAAAGTCATCAATAAAGAGTATAATATACCTTTCACCATAGTATGATCTTGTTCTTGTAGGGCCACATAGATCTGTATGCACCAGATCCAACTTCCCTTTTGCTGAATATGATTTTCTCTTGAAAGTGCTTCTAGTTTGTTTCCCCATAACACATTCTCTACACATAGTATTAGATGGCTTAGAAATTTTAGGTAGATATCTTACTACTTTTGTCATACTTGCCTTCACAATGTTGTCAAAATTAACATAACAAAATCTTCTATGCCATAACCAGCTATCATCAATCTTTGCAATAAAGCAAGTAGCTTTATATGTGTTTAGCTCAAATACATTACCTCTGGATTTAGTAATAGATGCTATCAAGTCTCTTGTTTTACTCTTGATAGAACATTTCCCATTGATAAAGTTCAGTTGATAACCATTGTCCACTAGCTGTCCAACACTCAACAAATTATGCTTGAGTCCATCAACAAGTAGTACATTGTCAGTGTTAGTTTTACCATCCAATGAGATAGATCCAATCCCAATAATAAGTTTAGGAGTATTGTCACCAAATATAAAACACCACCATCATGCTTCTTCAAAATTACAAATTTATTTTTATCTCTAGTCATATGATGCGAACAACCACTATCTATGACCCATTCAGATTTCTTTTCAACTCGAGATACTAATTTTTTTTCTCATGCATAGGTTCATCATCCTTAATAACAATGATTCCAATTTCATCAAAGTTACCATCCTCATCATCAGATATTCCTTCACTAGCACAATAGCATTTCTTATCCTTTGAGAACATAAACTTGAAAAACTTAGGTTTGTGCTTTGGAATTCTTGTAGGACATCTAGATGCAAAATGACTGATCTTATTACATGAAAAACATTTCAAAGGTAATTTTCCTTAAAACTTACCCTTACCTCTCTTTTTTCTTTTGGCAATCAGTGCAAAAATTTCATTTAGCTTCCTTTCTTCTTCCTGTATCTATTCCCATTCATCAACATAGGCTCCAAGTTCTTCTCTCAGATCATTACTACTTGTGCTTGCATTTCCAACTAAGCTCTTCTTGTTCTTGTGCATGGTTTCCTTGAATGCTGACTCAACTTTAGGTAAAGTGTCTCCCAATTCTGCGGCCTCAAATGTAGTTAGTTTGCCAATCAACATCTCTCTGGTGAAGTTTGGTGTCAAAGGTATGATCTCCTCTATAGCATGAACCTTGGTTCTGTATGCAAATGTCAAAGATCTCAGTATCTTTGCAATTACTTCTTCTTCACTGTAAGTTCCTCCAGATTTCCTAATACTAGTCACCACCTCAGTAATTCTTTGTGCATATGCTTTGATGTTCTCATCTTCTCTCATCTTTAATGATTCCATCTTTGTCTTCCAGTTCCGTAACTTTTCTTTCTTTGTAAATTTGTCTCCAACATATAGTGCTTCCACTCTGGACCACATTTCATGTGCAGAATCCAAGTCCTTTACTTCAGTGAATTATCCTTCTGATAGAGCACTGATTAGGGATTCCCTTGCAACCATATTACATGAAAATAGCTTCTTTTGATCGTCACTGGCCTTATCTAATTCATCCTCAGTTGCTTACTTTTCTTTCTTATTTATGACCACCTAGTAGTCAATTCCTAGACACATCAAATGTGTTCTCATCTTGTTCTTCCAACTATCAAAGTTTTTAGGATAAAATTTAGACTATCCTTTTTAGAGTAAGTTATCTTCAAGATCAACTCAAGCTGTTAAACTTTCTCTCTGAGGACTAGTAGCTCTGATACCAATTGTTAGGAATAATAGTCCACAAGACAACTAAGAGGGGGAGTGAATCAGTTGTAGTATAGATTATTAAACTTTAAACTTTATTAACAATATCAACAAATGTAAATAATAACATAGTAATAGACAACACCATAAAATAATATTTGTTGATGAGGAAACCCTATTAAAGGTAAAACACCGGTGGGAATTAACACCCACAAATAATGTACTGAGAGTATAGTATCCCTATTAAAAGATATTAGCCCTATTAGGAGCTTGTTACAACATTACAGTACACAGTCCCTGTTAGGAGATAAAGCCTATTAGGAGTCAAAGGAAATAGTAGACTCACTTCCAAGGCACACTGCCCAAAGAAGGTTAAAGCCACCCTCAAGGATTTATAATCTGCATCAAGTGTATACAGCAAATACACAATCCAGTAAACTGTCTGATAGCAACTATCTTTGCTTGATCAGTTCTAATGAAGTATCAATACTACTCTCTATCTAGCAGTCAAGCTTCACAGCTTCGCAAATCTCTACTCTTCTCTTTCTCTACCACACTTTTCACAAATGAAAAGATCACTCATATATACCCTTTTACAATAACCCATTAGGTCGGCCAATTAAGCTTTCCTAATACATAATTAACTAGGTGGGTCAATTAAGGCTTCCCATCATACAAATAATTACATAAGCCCTTGCTAAGATACACACGGTACCTATAAAAATTATACAACATTTACAATTCATCACAAATACTTCCAGATCCACAATCTACTCTCAATTAATTTCCACACATTACAAGTCTGAAGTCCGCCAGGAAATAGGTCTTCTCTAGAACACACACCATAGCTGATGTCATCAGTACCCAAACAAAAATCAAACTCAACCCATTTCACTATCATATGTCGACTCTCTATCAGTAAGCTTGCAAGTTCTAAAACATCTTCCTTAGTAAGATATACTCGAAACACAAAGACCTTCTCTGTCCAGAATCACAGTTGTAGTCCAGAAAAATAGTCTCCACCAAATGAACTGTAACATCCACATAATGTAACATAAAGTCAAGTGACCTTAGGAGTAAGGTCAGGACACAACCTTTTGCATAAATCCAACTTCTATCCTTCTAAATCATCCATACAGTGTTCGTACACTCATTCCATTTAAGTAGTCATTTTGTCTTCTCCATAGAAATATATGTTGACATCAGTGACAAAACATGAATATCAACAACATGATTAGTAACCAAAACTGATATCATCCAATAATTAAGATGTTTATAATGCATGTTACATATAGGGATATTGTCAGAATGACACAACCAAGACCATGTATTGATTACCAAAACATCTGAACCAACTGATATATGAAACATGATATAAAGAGTCCAAAATACAATACCAAAACTAATTGATGAACAACACCATTGTACAAATGTCAGAAACAACTGGAAGAACATTCCAAGCATAGAAATATCCATGAACCAATGAGCAACTTCATACTATATTGATCACCAAAAGCATACAAATGTACTAGAACATATAATCCATGATTATAACTGAGTACACCTATCATAGACCACCAAAAAATTTCCATAATCGAAACTTCTATTGCGTAACCGACAACCAAAAAATACATATCCAAAATTTCCAACAACCAACTGATACCGCCAAGATGTTGGTATGAAGGTTTTGACATCAATGACAAGCAATGCTAACAATAACTCAATAAGTCTAACAATCTCCCCCTTTGGTATTGATGAAAAAATAACAAAACAGAATGAACTCCTAATTCCATAACCAAAAAATTGTAACCAAAAGCTTGTTACAAAAACTTGCCCTAAGTAGATGCATCATTTTTTTTTTGTTTTCCTCTCTCTCTCCCCCTTTTTTCCACAATGGAAAAGGGCCAAAAAATGTATATAAAAGAAAGAAAGAAAAAACACTAATTTAACTGAAAATACTTTCTTATACCTCTCCTTCAAAATTGGAAACCCCTTCTTCCACTCAGCAATGAAAGCCCCCATCTGGGCACATAGACTTTCACACTTCACCAATTTATCAATAGATTTCTTTCAATATGAAGACTAAAACCATGGCTCATAATCCTCTTTTCTAGCAAGTATACAGTTAGAATGTTCCCACCCGACATCAACCATGTCCTTCACCAACCAATTTTTTTAATCAGGTCCTCACTTTGTCTTTATAACAACACCATATATAACTGAAGTTCACCGATTCTGATTCTCTACTTTCCATCTTGATCCTTGAAGATATCATATGTATTTACAAGCTCATTCAACTCTTTCTCAATTACTTCACTCTGTACTTTGAAATTTCTACAATAGAAGGCCACTGAAGACAATACATGTATATATAAATAATTTCCTTTGCACATCCCTTCATCTCACTGATAATTCTTGAAATTTTATGTTTTGCATTTTCACATTTCTTCATTATAGATTTCTCCACTACACGGTAATCAACACCAAATTGCAACAAATCAATCTCAACATTAATCATTAATTCAGGTAGTAGAATACTGGACACATTGGATATCGTGACCCTTTTACTGATCAAGTTACCAATCAACACCTCCATCACCAATTTCTTATCCACCGATGAGCTATCGGTCTACAAACTACCAATTCTTTCATACTCATCATTCTCCAACAATGATCTCACCATATCATAATCCACACACTTGGATTATGTCAAGGAAAACACAAATTTCTCCACATTCTCTTCCTTTTTTGTAACTTCTATCTTATCTGCTACACTGACCTCTTCAACTTCTTCTTCATCATCTTTTGAAATGGTAACTATTTCTTTTCCTTTATCACATGTCTTTGTTTTCTTCGATTCAGGAGATGAACCACTAACAACTTCTTCAAGTCTCTTTTGACTTGAGGAGGAGCCCTCCTCACTATGAATTTTTGGTAAAGCACCAATAACAACCAATCTAGAACTAATACACTCATGTATAGACAATAAATATGCCTTACACACATCTGCCCTATTCTCCAACATATCCAAATACCTAAAAATCTTTTTAGCGATTGGAATATCAATCCTACATTCAAAATTTTAATTACCAGGTAATGACCCCATGAATTAAAAGGCCAAACACATAACCAGTGACCCAAATTTGAAATCATAACCACAGTCAACCATCATCTTTACATTCTCAAGAAAATTGTCTAACAACATTTTGCACAAATCCATTTGCATATTCTCTTTTACAATTTTACATGAAATATACACAACCATAGGCAACATAACTCACTATAAGATCCTCAAGGGTATTGATTATAAATGCAAATTGATCCTGACCAATCTCAGTAAGATCTTCTACCTCTTGATAACTAATTGAATTCTTCCTAGACAACTCACTGATGCTGCATAAACCAATAATTGCTTCAATTACCTCCTTCGATACCACATATGGTTTGTCCAATACTATGGTTTCTCCATAAAATTGAATTAACATGAACAAGATAAATTCTCTATCCTCACACCATGGAAATCCTCCCCAAATGTCCAATCTAAGATTTCTGATTCTTTGCATATCCTCCATAGGTAACCCAGATTCCAATTTCTTAATACGTCTGTGACTGAATTCCTTTAGCTCCTCCTTCTTCATTTTCTTTTCTACGGATGTACGAACACTACAAATAGCCAATTTAGGTGCCATAATCTTTTCACAAGTCTTCTTTCTCAAGTTCTCTGCAAATTCACAAATTTTTTCTTTGTGCTATGGTACCAAATGATTTGAAATTTCTGCCTTAAAAATCACAAAACAAAATGATTGATTTTCCCTCCAAAATTTAAATATTGCTGATGCAATCCAACTATACTTCACACCAAAATATCTTTTCATTATTAGTACTCTTATCATTCCTACCAAAAAAAAGAAGTGTATGATTTAGCATGTTAAAACTCCCCCTAAGCCAAAACATTTAGCTTAGTTGTCGGAAGAGCTAGTACTGGGATCCAATACCAGAAGACTATCCACACTAAAAACATCTTTCTTCTTCCATGCCATATTAGTCTTCTGAGATTCAACCGAAACATTATTACCACTCTCAGTAATCATCAAAATACCATTAGATTTACTTGTGTTAGCATAATGACCATTTTGACCACACTTGAAAAAATTAACATTCCTTCTACCAGATCTCACTGATTGAATGTTAGATTTGCATTGACTAGCTTTGTGACCAAAGTTGTGACATACATAAAAATTTCCATGACATATAGTATTCACTACACTCTTCTTATTCTGATTTGAAACCTGACCCTTGCATTAACTTACCTTGTGACTATTAAATATTAAAATTTCTTATCCTTTCTCATTTTACAATCAAATGCATTATGACCAAGATTCTTGCAAATATAACAACAACCATTAAAAGATAAGTACCTTTGATCATTCTATTTTCTTACTGGAGGCCTTCTTGTGCATGTATTCTGATTCTGACCTTTCTTGTCACTTCAATATTTACATCATCTTCAATTACCTTTGTAAGATATAAAAAGATGTATTTATAAAATTGTATGTAAGATGGAAGATGTTGTTGATGTTGATAGTATTGAGGAGAAGATAAGATCCCCTTCCTAGCCCCAAATTTTACCAAGGAAAGATCCACTTTGATAAACCATAAGAATATGGTTAATGCACAAATGCATCAATCAATCAGAAATAAGAAGAAAGAAGAAAGTATTATAATCCTGAATAATGGATGAAGAATATAATAGATTTGAATTGATTAAGACCTTAGAAAGGATCAATGCATAAATGAATCAACCTATTAAGGATAGGGATAAAGAGAAAAACCCTAGGTTCCGTCCTATAGAAAAGAATGTGGAATAGTTTTAGAAAGATTGAAACCTTAATTAGACTGAATTAGAAGACAAATAATAACCTCAAAAGTAATAGATCTGAAGAATGCTATTTTTGTGTGTCTGCACTTAGTTTCTTGAAGTTCTACAACTAGATTGGGCAAAGAAACATAGAGACGGAGAAAACAAAGAAATCTTTTCCAGATCTGGCTTAGGTCAATTTTGACCCAAAATAGAATGTTGATTCTAACCCAAAATAGAAAGTCAATTCTGACCCAAGACATAAATTCAACCTTGACCTACACAGTTCAACGGAAAATCAGTTTCTGGATCCTGAAAGTCTGTTGAAAAGGGTATCCGGATCTGCACTTGAACCTGCTATCCCGAACTTGTACCTACAAGAAAAAATGGTTTTGTTTTTTTGGGGAGGGGTTTGCCTTAGTCAAACCCCAATTTAGGAATTAACCTTGAAATCAATAATTAAAATAGAGAATTCTAGAAAGTAGTAGAAGTAAATCTAACAATGAAGCTATGATATTCAATACATATGCAGTTGTATTTCGAATGTAAACAAGTATGAAAATATGAAAGCTTGGACTCAATATTAGAAACCATAAGCCTCCATGATTTTATTCTTGGAATCCACCTTGAAGGAATAATGAATGAATCTTGAGGATGCATAAAGGATCTTGAAGGAAGATCACACCACCATGATGGATAAATCTAGGGTTTTGAATGATGAATCTTGAATGCTTGAACCAAATCCCTTCAAAGGCTTGAATGCTTGAATCCTTGATCTTCAATGGAGAACTTGAATACTTGAGAGGAAGACTTGAAAACCTTAGTTGAAAATTTGGAAGATTGAAAATATGTAGAATAATGGATGCTTGAAATCTTTAGTCTTGGATTGTTCTTCTTCTTTTTTTTATGGTTTTAGAAAATGATAGGAGAAGGCTTCCTTATATACCAATCTAGGGCACAATCTTATAGAGAGGCCTACATATGAAAATTAAATTCCATTTAAACCTATACCCCTATAAGAGAACCTATATTAAATGTAATTTAAGATTCGTTGATTCTGAACCCAAAAAAGGTGACCCAAAAGTCAGAAAATGAACTTCTGGATGTCCCCCAACAACCGACAAACTTTCCAATTGGAAAGGGGGACATAGGTCAAGGTTGAGGTCACCCCTGACCTAGTTCAGGGTCAAGGTTGATCTTGACCTAGGTCAAGGTCGAGGTTGACCTTGACCCAAGGAGTCAAAACCCCTAGAAAATGTGCCAGGTGGGATAAACAGTGTCCGAACAGGCCCAATTAGGGTCCTAAACAGGCATAGAAGCTGGAGAGGGTGCATAAATGAGTGGACAATATGATGATGGTCTAAAACACCCCCTAAAGAGGGCTAAAGTTTCTTAACATGAAAGTTCTTCCATTTTAAGATGATACAACCTTCTCTTTTCCTTTGTCCTTTTGATTCGAGCATTCACTAGTAAACCCTAATCCTTCCTCATCTCTGCAACCTTTCTACATATCTAATAACTGATCCAAAATAGTACTACTTTCACATACTTTTTCTTCTTCTCTCAGCTTCTTTAATTCCATTTCTAGCTTCTTATTCTGTTATGAACTCTTCTTGATAATATCCTTGAATGTTTCTTCAGATTCTTTCCATTCTTCCATTCCAAATTCCAGTTTTTATCTGGCTATCCGAGCACTTTTCATCTTATTCCTTAATATTGTAGACCTTATGGAAAGACATATTGTCAATTAGTGTCAAAACACTTAGTCATTCAACATTGCCCGAGTATACAATGTCACCCCAGTATACAATGTCGCCTGAGTGTTCAGCATCGCTGGAGTGATAGTTTATCACTCATGTAGTTTTTTGGACCCGAGTGACATTTTGAAGCCAACTTTGCATATATTGTTAAATATATTTTTTTTATTGCAAGTCGACTTAAAGAGTTATTTGTTGGATAAATATATATATGTAAGATAGTTTGTTTTATCCAAAATGTGAATGATCATGATTATGATTAATGTGAAGAGTATATGAGTAAGAATGTATGCATAAGGCATGGGAATGGAAATTTGATTTAAGTGCAAAAGTATTTAGAAAAGTAGAGTCTCATCTATCACATTCAGGTGATCAGTTATATTCAAAGATACTTGTTCAAAAATCACAGTTGCACAAAGAAGATCATCAGCTAGTTCAAGAAAAATCCTTTAACAAGGTGGACCTAACAGTCCTTTCTTTAAATCTCTTAACCGAGTTGCATTACTTATTGCATTGTACAAAATCCTTTAACAAGGTGGACCTAACAGTCCTTTCTATGCTCCTAACAGGGTAGACCATTAGAAGTGGTCAATGTAAGCTCTAACAGGCTAAATTTATACTGCAGTACTAAATCTTGTGGGTATCATCCCCACCCCAGTTTTACTTTCTTTTGGAAGGTTTATGGGTAACCAAATATTGTGTTATGTGTTCTGTATGATTCTTTACTTTCAAATTATATGCATGCAAACAAATAAGTTAATCTAATTATGGATTAAAAGGATTAAGTTTTATTAGTTCCTGAGTTAACCCCCCCTCCTCTCAGTCACTGGGCACATCATATAATTCCAACAATTGGTATCAGTGTAATGGTTCTCTTATTAGAAGTTTAACAACTTGAGAAAAGATCAGAGGATACGGAAACATACAGACTAGAGAAAGCTATTGAAAATGAAAAGATAGATCTTAAAGTGGTCATGGATCAGATCATAATACTTAAGGATCAACTCTCTCTTTCCCTGAAAAGAAGAAAAGAATTAGTAGTGCAGATGAATGACAAGAACTATATAGAAGAAAGAATTGAAGAATTTTGCGAAGACAGAAGCTCAGAAGAAGTTGATGCAGCCATTGAAGACTTACTTACAAAGAATCTCGCCTTACATTAAGAATTCAAAAATTTGAAAAGAGAACAGGAAGTTCACTCAATCCGAATGTGTGAAGTCATGGAACTAAAGAACAAAGAAGAAGATGACATAAATATAGCACAAGAAGATAAAATACTGTTGAGTACAAGATTAGAGGAAAAAGAAAATGAAATCCTCCACTTGTCACTTCAGAAAACTAATTTGGTAAGTCAACTCAAAAATGCAACACAAGAAGTTGTCAATCTAAGGACAAAAAATGAAAGACTGCAGAGTGATCTCAATACTGAAAAACAAACAAATGAAAGTATGATGAATTCACAAACTAGCACAGATCAGGCTATAGAACTCAAACATCATGGATAGAATGGATTAGGTTATATCAAGAAAGGTGAATCCTCATAGCAAGGAGCTCAAAGGAACAACAAACCTACATGCAATTATTATGGTAAGTTGGGGCACACATAAAATAAATGTTGGAGCAATGGAAAGTCAAAATTTAATTGTAAATACTACAATTGCAACAAACATGGACATAGAGAAAGTGAATGCAAAGAGAAACCTAAGTTTAAATGGAAATTCTACAAATGTAACAAAAAAGGTCATAGATCTTCCGAGTACAAAACTAAGAAATGGAATCATGTTGAACAATTAGCTAAGGAAATTTTTGGTTGGGATTACAACACTTGGTATAGATGTTGTCACCATGGTGAATATGGATACATTGGTGAAAATTGTATGAAGACTCACTTCAGAAAAAGAGATCCTACTAAGAGATGTTATGTGTGCAAGAAATTCAGTCATCTAAGCAAGAACTGTATGAACAGAGAAAAATTTGATACTAGTTTTGAGAATGGAAAAGCCAAAGTCTCTAAAATCAGAACTCAGATGAGCAAGCAATGGGTAAGGAAATATTTCAATATTTTAGATCAAAGAAATGAAGGATCTAATGACACCCTAAACAGTGAGATGGGTGGATCTATCATTACAGAATAGGAAAGTAAGGAGATGACTGGAACTGTGCAATACAAGCCATCCTACATTAGTTATAGATGAGCAATCCAGTCCATATCCACATATTGATGCATGAGGACATATTATAGTTCAACCCAAGTAAGAATTTTAGTTATACTCGAGTCACTCTAGCTCACCTAAGCTGAGTCAGGCAGTATTGATAATTGGAAAGTTAGTTTCACCTGAGCTTCTGAGTGAATCTTGGAGAAACACTCGAGTCACGCTAGCTACTATATACAGAGCATTTAATGAAATAATCTAACAGTTGAAAATATATTATAAATGAAGGATTGTAAAGAGTATTTCTTACAAAGCTTTCACTTTACAAGTCAATTCAGAGCCCTTAGAAATTCAATGCAAATTCATGATTGAAAGCAGTGTTTGATCATTTTGTCCA
Source organism: Thuja plicata (assembly GCA_018584345.1). Lineage (NCBI taxonomy): Eukaryota > Viridiplantae > Streptophyta > Pinopsida > Cupressales > Cupressaceae > Thuja > Thuja plicata. The sequence goes on from MU227225.1 coordinate 3,978,476, forward strand.
AGTAATATGGCATCCACTTCCAGTAGCAAGGTCAAGAAAGGTTCTGAGATGCTAGTAAGGAATTCAATTTGTGATCTTGTGGTGTTCAAGATTCATCCAACAGTTGCAGAGGAGATAGACCTAATGGGAGATCATTTCTTGATTCCTCCAAGAGTGTTACTGGTTAACGCTATTCACAACTTCTATCACTACAACATATAGGAGCTTGCAACCAGTGAGATGAATCAAGCTTATGATAAATTATGTACCGACGGGAGTCTGAAGCCCAAGCATAAGCACCTTGAAACCAAGGGTTTTACACACATCATACACATGTCGAGGGACTTCCATAAAAAAAGGATGAGATATGTTCTTAGTCATGTCCATGACATACAACTATGGTTTGAACATCCTGTGAAGATCACTAAGTAGATAATTCATCATGTCACCGGGTTCCCTATGCTAGATAAGCCAAAATCTACCAAAACCCTAACCAGGGATGAACTACCTGAGTTAACTCTTATCGAGTGGGACAATAGAGGCATGAGAATTAACACAGTAACTGATATGAGTTGAAATTTGGCATTCATGTCATTGCCCACAAGATATACAGCTCAAGCAGATCCAACAGTGTTGCATGCGAAGTTGTTGACCTAGCAAAATTACAACTCACTTAGTTAAGAAAGAATATGGAAAGCATCTGAGTATCCAAAACCAATTCATGTAAGTTTGGTTCTCTTTGAATCTGCATACTCTTGTATGTTGAGAATTTCTTTCCCTCAAAAGGAACAGTAGTATGGAAGAAGGATAAACCAATTATCCATCAAATTAATGAATTCATAGCTGAGTTAGGAGATAAATTTTATAGCATTATGGATGGATACTTTGAGAGTTTCGAACAGAAGATGCAAACTAGATATAGAATTCCCAAACAACTAGTTAAGAAGTACAAAGATGAAATCTATTTTCTAGTTGATTGTGATAAGGTTTATATACAAGCAGTAAAGCCTAGGGTTGCATGGGTACAACCCTTGCCATATGAAGTTAACAATGATGACACAAAATATATCATAGAGGATCTTGTGAATGAGGTTGTTAATCCAAAGGCACCTTACTTTGGAACATATGAGGAAGCAAAGAGTAGGATATCTTTTGAAATTGAGATTCCTAAGATATTGAAAAGAGGAATGAAGAGACTTGATACATTCAAGAAGAAGTATGGAAAGACCTCCGACTCTCCTACCATCTCTGAAAGTAAAGAGGACATAGTTAAAATAGTGGATACAGTTAAGGTAGAGGAAGTTGAATCTGAAAAGGAAGAAATTGATATTAATCCTCCATAGAAGAAGAGGAAGACAACAACTAAACATAAAAAGGCAAAAGGCACCACTCCTTTTGTCACCTTGAGGATATCAAGGAGAAAAATTATACTAAGTGATGATGAGGATGATGATGAAGAAGATAATACTATGGTCTTCACTAAACCAACACCCACACTTGATAAGAAGATTAAAGACCTTAAAGAAGGAAGAGCCATGAGTTCTTTGAAGTCACTGAAATATACTTCTAGGTCAGAAGAAGAAAAGAAGAAGATTGAGAAAGCAGTGGTGGAGAAGATGGAAAAGTGGAAATATGACCCTTCTGAGTTGAAGAGTTATATGAATGAAGACCTATTTAAGGTAGTGTCTATTCCTTGGAAAAATGCAGTACAAATTGAAAAATATATAAGGGAACAAACATTGAAGCAGGTCATGCCTGCAATGAAAGGCAAAGAAGTAAAAGAGACCTTGAGAAAATATGAGAATAATCACACCCCTAGATTCAGGGCATTTCAAATATTGAACAATAACATAGAATATGTAGCTCAGTGTGCCACATTAGTGTGGAAATCAATATTTGAGATAACAGAAGGTAATGTGAAGGAAAAAGTATCGAGTACAGACCCTCCAACACAGGGAAATGATGATACACTACTTGAGGTACAGACTACTAAAGAGTCCAACACAAAGAAGATTGGAGTTGAGGTAATGGCATCATTACCCCAATCTCCTATATAGAACTTTGTACCTCCAAGAAAAGACAAGGGTGCAGAATCCAAATCTAAATAGACAAAAAGCTCTTCTTACTATTGAGTCATGCACACTCGAGTTACAGAAAGACAAGGTAGATATTTCTACCGATAATATTGATTCATTAGTAAATATTGATCCAACAATTGGTACTGTAAAGGTCAATGACCTATTTGGATTGAATACTGAAACAAAGGATGAGGTAGGTAAAGGTAAGTAAATTGTTCCTTCACCGAGTCCTAAGACAAAGGCAGTAATTAATGATGAGATAGATCTAGATAAAGAAATTGTGATTCCTAATTGGGATCTATCCAGCCTATTTGTAGAGAAAATGGATATTTTGGGAGAACTATGGAAGAAAAGAGCCACATAGAAAAAGATCTGAAAGGAAAGACAAAGGAACAAAGTACTTGAAGATGTCAAAGGCATATTTGTAGATGCATTGCAGATTGAATTCAACAAGAGTGACTCAATAATGGACCAACTTGTTGACATTGTCCACAAGTTCAACACAGATATGAATGGTCAGGAGAAGCTACTTGAGAAGGCAGAGAAGAAATTTGAGAACAAGGTTCTAGAAAACATTGCAAAGAAGATTGCAATTGACCAGGTGCAGCTTACAAAGATCATCAACACTCTAGAAACCACTGTGAAAAATGTGGTAGCACTATTTGTAAAGATGAGTGAATCCTCTAACTTTACAATGAAAATCAAGAACAAGTTAGTAAATATCGATGCATACATGAAGAAAAGTGCAAGGCAGTTAGCACTTGACCCGAGCATCAGTTCCTCTAACGTCATGAAAATTAAGTATCTTATTGATCTACAGGTTAAATTGTTGAGAGAAGAAGCAAGGACCATAGAATCTCTTAAAACAATCCAAAGCCAACTTCTACCACACATGGATGGAATGTAGAAATGCATAACGCATGCTAAGACACTCATTCATGACAACAACTTCTCAGTTGTCGAGCTAATGATAGAGTTGTATGCATAGCTACAAGTTGAATTTCACATCATGAAGGTGCTATAGGACAATTGGGACAACACTCTGTCTCAAATTTTGAAGGAACATAGTGATTTCCTATCCTACTTCAGGATTGTTAGGAATAAGGTGTCTCAACCTTGTATATTCCTTACATTTGATATTATTTGTTTTGTAATTAATTGTTTGTAAATAATGTATTTAAGTTTGATATCCATTCTATCGTTTAGTTGAGTGAAGATGTTGTGTTTTCACTCCACTTGGAAGATGACAAGGATGATCAAACTTGGTCTAGGAGGATCTAGGCATCGCTTTCTGTGGTAGAGATTATTTTCCAAATGTGGGCACTTTGGACAATGTGTAGGGTAATCATGACTGAAACGGTTATGACGGATTCCTATGATGGTCATTAATATTTGTAAGAGCTAATTGTGAAATATTTGATGATGGGTGAAGACATGCAAGACATGTGGAAACTGATCATGTTGAGTACTATACACTCTTCTGCAATGCGTAAAACCCTAATACGGTTGTGTTTGGAAATTGCCCTAAAAAGGGAAGCACATGATATAAGAATTTTAGGGTTGCAAATCGCTAAGGGAGAAGTTAGTGTATTGTTGGAATACTGTTATGCTACTACATTTGTCTTCAAGTGTTAATTACCTCCTGAAAGAACTTGCATTGTAAGTGTATTGTAAACAACAATAGTTTTGATTAATACATTGTGCAGGTTTTGGAGTGCCGAGGTTTTTTAGCGAAAGGTTTTCCCTAGGGTAAATCAATGTGCCATTCTCATTTTTTCTATGTATACATGTTATTGCAGAAACATCTAAGTTAATTGTATTAACATTCTGTAATTGATAAGGGTTAAATCTGAATTTTCACGATCTTCTTCTCAAGAGTTTAGTGTAGGGAACTATTTTTTGTACACTTAGTTTCCTTTTAGTTGGTATCAGATCTTGGCCAGTTTTGGTTCTATTTATTAGGGTATGGGTTTTTTTAGCTAATCTCCAGTTCAGTGGGAGTATTGTTGAAGAGTATTCATAACCTTACTATAGGAAGAGATTTCAAGCTCTTCATACAATAGAATGGAGGTGGAAAAGCTCAGTGGCACAAACTTTGAGTTGTGGAAACTCAAGATGGAAGACATGCTCATAGATCGTGATGTATGGGAGGTGGTTGCAAATGATATCAAACTAGTAAACATGCCTCAAGAAGATTGGGATCTCAAGGATCAAAAAGTAAAGGGTCTCATTAGACTCTGTCTAGCAGATTCTATTCCCGAGGAGAAGACCACAAACAAATTGTGGACACGGCTTGGGTCTGTGTATCAGGCCAAGTCCTTGGTGAACAGATTGTTCCTCAGAAAGAAGTTGTATTCTCTAAGAATGGAGGAAGGAGGATCCATTGTAGATCACCTAAATGCATTTAACATGTTGATTGCACAGTTGACATCAATTGGTGTCAAGTTGGAGGAGGAGGATTGATGTATGCCCCTACTATGTTCCTTGCCGGATTCATGGGACCATCTTGTGATGGCCCTTGGGAGTACTATTGTCACTTTCCAAATGGATGATGTGGTGTCTTCACTGTTATCTGAGGAGATGCGAAGTAAGACCTTTGATTCAACCAAGGAAGCACTTATTTTTCATGGTAGATCCAAAGATAGAGGAAAGAAAAATGACAAGAAGTCTAAAAAGGATAGATCCAAATCCCATGAGAAATCTAAGAGTCCTAGAAAGTCTAAGGAAACATTTTGGAACTATGGTAAGTCTAGGCACTTCCGTAAGGTCTGCAAAGAGCCAAAGAAGAAGAAGAAAAGCCCAGATTTAGACTCTGATAAATCTCATGAAGATGACGATGCTTTTGTCACAACATTGGCCACTTATGCATCTGATGATGTGTGGCTGATTGACTCGAGTGCTTCTTTTCACATGACCTCTCATCAAAGTTGTTTCTCAAAGTATGAGGAGTTTGATGGTGGAAAGGTTTACCTGGGTGATGATTCTCACCTAGAGATAGTTGGACGAGGAAGAGTCACTATCAGATTCCCTCATGGATGAGTAAAGGGGATCAATGGGGTAATTCACATCCTAGGTTTGGAATGAAACCTGTTATCTATAAGTATTCTGAATGATGCAGGTGTGCAAGTTGTTTTTTCGAAAGATGGATGCAAGATGATTAGAGGAGCTATTGTGCTTGTGAAAGGTACTAGGAGAGGTACCCTGTTTCAGCTGGATGCTTGCACTTCATAGTGTAATAGGTCTTCTATCTCAAGGAAGAGAGAAGTGGTCACTTCATCTCCACCATATGAACCAGCAGTGAAGAATTTTGTGGTAATTGGTTCCAATGGTAGTGCAGCAAGTGTACCTAAGGGTGCTAACACTTTGGAAGAAAAACTTACTGTAGAAAAGCCAATGTTGTGGTATATGAGATTTGGCCACATTGGTGAGAAGGGTCTCAGAACCCTAAAAAATAAAAACCTCATTGAGGGGATAAATGACTGTAATCTTGAGTTTGACTTCTATGCACACTTTATTTATGATAAGAAAAATTGTGTTTAGTTTTACTCCAGTTCTCAGAAGTCTTCTAGTATTTTGGATCATATCCATTAATATGTGTTTGGTCCTGTTAAAGTTCCTTCACTCTCCAAATATCTATATTTTGTGTTTTTTATAGATGATTACAGTAGAGGGAGATGGATTTATTTCCTTAAAAGAAAGACATAAATTTTCAATCGGTTCAAGGAATTTAAAGCTCTCATAGAGAATTAGACTGGTAAAAGAATAAGGGTGTGAGAACTAACAATGGTGGTGAGTTTTGTTCAACATAGTTTGAACAGTTCCATAAAGAACAAGGGATCAAGAGGCATAAGACAACTCCTTATGCCCTACCACAAAATGGAGTTGCAGAAAAAATGAACATGACACTGATGGAGAAGGATCAGAGTATGCTTAGTGGATCTGGCCACTAACAAAGGTTTTGGGCTGAAGCTGTGGCCACTACTTGCTAACTGGTTAATAGATCTCCTATATTAGCTCTTGTTGGTAAGACACCCATGGATGTGTAGTATGGTAAGAAGCATTCAGTTAGACATCTTCATGTTTTTGGTTGTGAAGATTATGCACATGTGCCTAAGGAGAGAAGATCTAAGTTGGAAAACAAGGCTATAAAATGTATCTTCATCGGCTACATTGTTGGTGTGAAAGGATACAAGATTTGGGATCCTGTGATTGGTAAGGTGTTGTATAGTAGAAATTTTATTTTTAGAGAGCTAACACCTTCTCCTATTGTGCTATAGCCAGATGAAAAGAAATCAAAGAAGATGTTGGTCAGTTGCCTCCTACCCCTGAGAAGACTGAACAAAGAGACCGTGATGGATCTGATGATGAGAAGAGCTCTAGCAGCTCTGAAAATTTAGAAGAAGAGGTAGAAAAACCTCAACCTCAGCCCTTGAGGAGATCCATGAGAGAAAGAAAGCAACTAGAGAGGTTTGGATTTTCTATTTTAGATTCCAGTTGTGCTTATGCCTTGATTACAAACAGTGATGAGCCTAGATCTATGAAAGAGGCTATAGGTATGGAAGATGCAGGTTCTTAGATTGAGGCCATGGATGATGAGATGGCGTCATTGGATAAGAACAAAACTTGGGACCTAGTACCTTTTTACTAAAGGATGGAAACCTATTGGAAGCAAATGGTTGTTTAAGAAGAAATTCTATGTAGATGGTAGTGTTGAGAGGTACAAGGCCAGATTGGTTGCAAAGGGGTATTCACAAGTGGAGGGAATTGGTTATGGTGAAATATTCTCTCCTGTTGGAAAGCTTACATCCATTAGATTTCTATTATCTCTAGCAACATCATATGATTTAGAGGTAGAACAGATGGATGTGAAGACAACCTTCCTTCATGGTGATTTGGAGGAAGAGATCTATATGTCACAGCTTAAGCACTATATTCAGAAAGGTAAAGAGTGTTTGGTTTGTAGATTAAAGAAGTCTCTGTATAGTTCGAAAAAATCTCCTAGGATGTGGTACCTTAAATATGATGCATTTGTGTTGTCGATTGGTTTTCTGAGATTGAAATTAGATTATTTTGTTTATTTCAAAGTTGGCAATGATTGCCTTCTTATTATTGCATTATATGTTGATGATATGTTGTTGATTGGGAAGGGTATGGGTATGCTTTCTGATTTAAAGTCTTAGTTGTCAGCACAGTTTGAGATGAAAGATCTAGGGGCAGCTAGGTATATTTTGGAAATGGAAATCAGCATAGATAGATCTAATAGAAAACTTTGGTTAAGCCAGAGTAAGTATGTGAAGTCTGTGTTGGACAGGTTTAGCATGGCATATTGCAGACCATTGTGTGTTCCTATTTTTATGGGAACAAAGTTATCTGTGGATGATTTTCCAAAATCTCCTAGTGAGGTGGAGGACATGAGAAAAGTACCTTATGCGAGTGCAATTGGCAGCCTTATGTATGCTATGGTTTGTACTAGACAAGACATTGCCCAAGAAGTGGGAGTCCTGAGTCGATTTATGGGTAAACCTGGATGGGTACATTGGGATCCAGTTAAGAGAGTGTTGAGATATTTGAAGGGTACATTAGAGTATTCCATATGCTATCATGACAACTCCTATGGAGCTCCACATTCATTTTGTATTTGTGGGTTTGTGAATTCAGATTGGGTATGTGGCATTGACAACAAGAGATCCACCAGTGCCTATGTGTTCACTATGTTTGGTGGTTCCATTAGTTGGATGAGTAAGTGAAAACCTGTGGTCACTTTATCCACGATAGAAGTAGAGTACATGGTAGCTACTCATGCTTGTAAGGAATCCATTTGGCTTAAGAGACTATGTTCGGATGTTGATGTTGATGCAAGATAGATTATAATTTGTTGCGACAGTCAGAGTGCTATTTTCCTTGCAAATAATCCAACATTCTGTGCCAGAACCAAGCACATTGATATGCGATTTCACTTTGTGAGAGATATGGTAGAGGATGGAAAGGTAAGTTTGGAGAAGGTAGATACAGTAAATAATGTTTCTAATGCATTGACAAAACTTGTGGGCATAGAGAAGTTCAGATGGTGTTCAGAGTCTATGGGCCTCTCGGCCTATAGTAGTTAAATTGTGTTATTTCCTTTGGCTCTTACAAGGTGTTCAACAAGTGGGAGAATGTTAGGAATAAGGTGTCTCAACCTTTTATATTTCCTTACATTTGATATTATTTTTTTTGTAATTAATTGTTTGCAAATAATGTATTTAAGTTTGATATCTATTCTGTCATTTAGTTGAGTGAACATGTTGTGTTGTCACACCACTTGAAAGATGACAAGGATGATCAAACTTGGTATAGGTGGGTCTAGGCCTCCCATTATGTGGTAGAGGTTAGATGACAAATTTCAGCACATTAGATAATGTGTAAGGTAATCATGACTGAAATGGTTATGACAGATTCCTATGACGGTCATTAATATTTGTAAGAGCTAATTGTCACCAAAAAGAAAAAAGGCACCACTTCTGTTGTCACCTTGATGAGATCAAGGAGAAAAATTATACTAAGTGATGATTAGGATGATGACGAAGAAGATAATACTATGGTCTTCATTAAACCAACACCTACACCTGATCAGAAGATTGAAGACCTTAAAGAAGGAATAGCCATGAGTTCTTTGAAGTCACTGAATTTTGCTTCTAGGTCAGAAGAAGAAAAGAAGAAGATTGAGCAAGCAGTGGTGGAGAAGATGGAAAAGTGGAAATATGACCCTTTCGAGTTTAAGAGTTATATGACTGAAGACCTATTTAAGGTAGTGTCTATTACCTGGAAGAATGCAGTACAAATTAAAAAAGATATAAGGGAACAAACATTGAAGCAGGTCATTCCTGCAATGAAAGGCAAAGAAGTAAAAGAGGCCTTGAGAAAATATGAGAATAATCACACCCCCAGATTCAGGGCATTCTAGATATTGAACAAAAACATAGAAGATGTAGCTTAGCGTGCCACATTAGTGTTGAAATCAATATTTGAGATAACAGAAGGCAATGTGAAGGAAGGAGTACCGAGTACAAACCCTCTAGCACACAGAAATGATGATACACTACCCAAGGTACAGACTATTGAAGAGTCCAACTCAAAATAGATTGCAGTTGAGGTAATGGAATCATTACCCCAATCTCCTAAATAGAACTTTGTACCTTTGAGCAAAGACAATGGTGTAGAATCCAAATCTGAATAGACAAAGACCAGGCAACAAGCTCCTCTTTCTATTGAGTCATGCACACCGGAGTCACAGAAAGACAAGGTAGATATTTCTATTGATAATATTGATTAATCAGTAAATATTGATCCAACAATTGGTACTGTAAAGGTCAATGACCTAATTGGATTGAATACTGAAGCAAAGGATGAGGTAGGTAAAGGTAAGGAAATTGTTCCTTCACCGAGTCCTAAGACAAAGGTAGTAATTACTAATGAGATAGATCTAGATAAAGAAATTGTGATTCCTAAGTGGGATCTATCTAGCCTATCTATAGAGAAAAATGGACATTTTGGGAGAACTATGGAAGAAAAGAGCCACATAGAAAAAGATCTGAAAGGAAAGACAAAGGAACAAAGTACTTGAAGATGTCAAAGGCATATATGTAGATGTATTGTAGATTGAATTCAATGAGAGTGACTCAATAATGGACCAACTTGTTTCCATTGTCCACAAATTCAAAAAAGATATGAATGGTCAAGAGAAGCTACTTGAGAATGTAGAGAAGAAATTTGAGAACAAGGTTCTAAAAAACATTGCAAAGAAGATTGCAATTGACTAGATGCATCTTACAAAGATCATCAACACTCTAGAAACCACTGTGAAAAATGTGGTCGAACTATTTGTAAATTTGAGTGAATCCTCTAACTTTACAATGGAAATCAAGAACAAGTTAGTAAATATCGATGCAGACATGAAGGAAAGTGCAAGGCAGTTAGCACTTATCTTGAGCATCGATTCTTCTCACTTCATGAAAATTAAGTATCTTACTGAGCTACAGCTAGAATTGTTGAGAGAAGAAGCATGGACCAGAGAATATCTTAAAACAATCCAAACCCAACTTCTACCACACATGGATGGAATGCAAAAATGCATAACACATGCTAAGACACTCATTCATGAAAACAACTTCTTAGTTTCTAAGCTAATGATAGAGTTGTATGCAGAGCTACAAGTTTAATTTCACATCATGAAGGTTCTATAGGACAATTCAGAGAACACTCTGTCTCAAATTTTGAAGGTACATAATGATTTCCTATTGTACTTTGGGATTGTTAGGAATAAGGTGTCTCAACCTTGTATATTTCCTTACATTTGATATTATTTGTTTTGTAATTAATTGTTTGTAAATAATGTATTTAAGTTTGATATCCATTCTATCGTTTAGTTGAGTGAACATGTTGTGTTTTCACTCCACTTGGAAGATGACAAGGATGATCAAATTTGGTCTAGGTGGATCCAGGCATCCCTTTCTGTGGTAGAGGTTATTTTCCAAATGTTGGCACTTTGGGCAATGTGTAAGTTAATCATGACTAAAATGGTTATGATGGATTCCTATGACGGTCATTAATATTTGTAAGAGCTAATTGTGAAAGATTTGATCATGGGTGAAGACATGCAAGACATGTGGCAACTGATCATGTTGGGTATTGTACACTCTTCTACAATGCCTAAAACCCTAATACGGTTGTCTTTGGAAATTGCCCTAAAAAGGGAAGCACATGATATAAGCATTTTAGAGTTGCAAATCGCTAAGGGAGAAGTTAGTGTATTGTTGGAATACTGTTATGCTTCTGGGTTTGTCTTCAAGTGTCGATTACCTCCTAAAAGAACCTGCATTTCAAGTGTATTTTAAATAACAATATTTTTTATTAATACGTTGTGCAGGTTTTGGAGTGCTGGGGTTTTTTACCAAAAGGTTTTTCCCAAGGTAAATTATTGTGTCATTCTCATTTTTCTATGTATACATGTTATTGCAGAAACATCTAAGTTAATTGTATTAACATTTTGTAATTGATAAGGGTTAAATCTAAATTTTCATGATCCTCTTCTTGGGAGTTTAGCGTAGGGAACTATTTTCCGCACACTTATTTTCCTTTTAGTTGGTATCAGAGCCTAGCTAGTTTTGGTTTTATTTGTTAGGGTATGGGTTTTTTGAGCTAATCTCTAGTTCAGTGGGAGTATTGTTGCAGAGTATTCATAACCTTATTGTAGGAAGATATGTCAAGTTCTTCATACAGTAGGATGGAGGTTGAAAAGTTCAGTGGCACAAACTTTGAGTTGTGGAAACTCAAGATGGAAGACATGCTCATAGATTGTGATGTATGTGAGGCGGTTGCAAATGATATCAAAATAGTAAACATACCTCAATAAAATTGGGATCTCAAGGATCAAAAATCGAAGGGTCTCATTAGACTCTATCTAGCAGATTTTGTTGTCCTGAATGTTCTCGAGGAGAAGACCGCAAACAAATTGTGGACACGGCTTGGGTCTATGTATCAGGCCAAGTCCTTGGTGAATAGATTTTTCCTGAGAAAGAAGTTGTACTCTCTAAGAATGGAGGAAGGAGGAACCATTGTAGATCACCTGAATGCATTTAACATGCTAATTACATAGTTGATATCAACCGGTGTCAAGATGGAGGAGGAGTTTTGATGTATGACCCTTCTATGTTCCTTGCCAGATTCATGTGACCATCTTGTGATGGCCCTTGGGAGTACTATTGTCACTTTCCAAATGGATGATGTGGTGTCTTCATTTTTATCTAAGGAGATACAAAGAAAAACCTCTAATTCAACCAAGGAAGCCCTTGTTGTTCATGGTAGATCCAAAGATAGGGGAAAGAAAAATGACAGGAAGCATAAAAGGAGTAGATCCAAATCTCGTGGGAGATCTAAGACTCCTGGAAAGTCTAAGGAAACATGTTGGAACTGTGGTAAGTCTGGGAACTTCCATAAGGAATGCAAAGAGCCAAAGAAGAAGAAGAAAAACATAGATTTTGATTCTGATAAATCTCAAGAAGATGGTGATGTTTTTGTCACAGTCTTGGCCACCCATGCATCTAATGATGTGTGGCTGATTGACTCAGGTGATTCTTTTCACATCACCTCTCATCGAAGTTGGTTCTCAAAGTATGAGGAGTTCGATGGTGGAAAGGTTTACCTAGGTGATGATTCTCACCTAAGAATAGTTGGACGAGGAAGAGTCACTATCAAATTCCCTGATGGATGAGTAAAGGGGATCAACGAGGTAATGCACATCTTGGGTTTGGCACAAAACCTGCTATCTATAAGTATGTTGAATGATGCATGTGTGCAAGTTGTTTTTTAGAAAGATGGATGCAAGATGATTAGAGGAGCTATGGTGCTCATGAAAGGTACTAGGAGAGGTACCCTATTTCATTTGGATGCTTGCACTTCACAGTACAATAGTTCTTCTATCTCAAGGAAGAGAGCAACAGTCACTTCATCTCCACCATCTAAACCAGCAGTGAAGAAGTCTATGGTAATGGGTTCTGATGGTAGTGTAGCAAGTGTATCTAAGGGTGCTAACACTTTGGAAGGAAAACTTCCTACATAAAAGACAATCTTGTGGCATATGAGATTTGGCCACATTGGTGAGAAGGGTCTCAGAACCCTGAAAAATAAAAAACCTTGTTGAGGGGATAAATGATTGTAATCTTGAGTTTGACTTCTACGAACACTGTGTTTATGGTAAGCAAAATTGTGTTCAGTTTTACTCCAGTTCTCACAAGTCTTCTAGTATTTTGGATCTTATCCATTCAGATGTGTTTGGTCCTATTAAAGTTCTTTCACTCTCCAAATCTCTATATTTTGTATCTTTTATAGATGATTACACTAGAAGGACGTGGATTTATTTCCTTAAAAGAAAGACACAAGTTTTCAGTCGGTTCAAGGAATTTAAAGCTCTCATAGAGAATCAGACTGGTAAAAGAATAAAGTGTGTGAGAACTGACAATGGTGGTGAGTTTTGTTTGGCAGAGTTTGAATAGTTCTATAAAGAATTAGGGATTGAGAAGCATAAGAAAACTCCTTATACCCCACAGAAAAATGGAGTTGCAGAAAGAATGAACAGGACACGGATGGAGAAGGCTAGGAGTATGCTTAGTGGAGTTGGCCTCAAACAAAGGTTTTGGGCTGAAGTTGTGGCCACTGCTTGCTATCTGGTTAATAGATCTCCTACATTATCTCTTGTTGGTAAGACACCCATTGAGGTGTGGTCTAGTAAGAAGCCTTCAACTAGACATCTTCATGTTTTTGGTTGTGAAGCTTATGCACATGTGCCTAAGGAGAGAAGATCTAAGTTGGAAAACAAGGTTGTAAAATGTATCTTCATCAGCTACAGTGTTGGTGTGAAAGGATACAAGATTTGGGATCCTATGATTGGTAAGGTGTTGTATAGAAGAAATGTTATTTTTAGAAAGCTAACACCTTCTCCTATTGTGCTACAGCCAAATTAAAAAGAAATGAAAGATGTTGTTCAGTTTCCTCCTACCCCTGAGAAGACTGAACAAAGAGACTATGATGGATCTGATGATGAGGAGAGCTCTAGAAGCTTTGAAAATTTAGAAGAAGAGGTACAACAACCTCAACCTCAGCCCTTGAGGAGATCTACGAGAGAAAGAAAGCAACCAGATAGGTTTGGATTTTCTATGTTAGATTCCAGTTGTGCTTATACCTTGATTACAAACTCTGATGAACCTATATCTATGAAAGAGGCTACAGGTATGGAAGATTCAGGTTCCTAGATTGAGGCCATGGATGATGAGATGGCTTCATTGGAGAAGAACAAAACTTGGGACATAGTACCTTTGCCTAAAGGATGGAAGCCTGTTGGAAGCAAATGGTTATTTAAGAAGAAATTATGTGCAGATGGCAGTGTTGAGAGGTACAAGGCTAGATTGGTTGCAAAGGGGTATTCATAGGTGGAGGGAATTGATTATGGTGAAATATTCTATCCTATTGCAAAGATTACATCCATTAGATTTATGTTATCTCTAGCAGCATCGTATGATTTAGAGGTAGAACAAATGGATGTGAAGACAACTTTCCTTCATGGTTATTTGGAGGAAAAGATCTATATGTCACAGCCTGAGCACTACATTCAGAAAGGTAAAGAGTCTTTGGTTTGTAGATTAAAGAAGTCTTTGTATGGTTTGAAACAATCTCCTAGGATGTTGTACCTTAAATTTGATGCCTTTGTGTTGTCGATTGGTTTTCTGAGATTGAAATCAGATCATTATGTTTATTTCAAAGTTGATAATGATTACCATCTTATTATTGCGTTATATGTTGATGATATGTTGTTGATTGGGAAGGGTATGGGTATGATTTCTGATTTGAAGTCTCAGTTGTCAACACAGTTTGAGATGAAAGATCTGGGGGCAGCTAGGTATATTTTGGGAATGGAAATTAGCAGAGATAAATCTAACAAAAAACTTTGGTTGAGCCAGAGTAAGTATGTGAAGTCTGTGTTGGACAGGTTTAGCATGGTAGATTGCAGACCATTGTGTGTTCCTATTTCTATGGGAACAAATTTATCGGTGGAGGATTGTCCAAAATCTCCTAGTGGGGTGGAGGACATGAGCAAAGTACCTTATGCGAGTGCAGTTGGCAGCCTTATGTATGTTATGGTCTATACTAGACCAGACAGTGCCCAAGTAGTGGGAGTCTTGTGTCAGTTTATGGGTAAACCTAGATGGGCACATTGGAATGCAGTTAAGAGAGTGTTCAGATATTTGAAGGGTACATCAGAGTATTCCATATGCTATCATGAAAACTCTTCTGGAGCTCCGCATTCAATTTGTATTCATGGGTTTGTGGATTCATATTGGGTAGGTGACATTGACAGCAGGAGATCCACTAGTGCCTATGTGTTCACTATGTTTGGTGGTGCCATCAGTGTGATGAGTAAGTGACAACGTATGGTCGCTTTGTTCATGATAGAAGCAGAGTACATGGAAGGTACTAATTCTTGTAAGGAAGCCATTTAGCTTAAGAGATTGTGTTCGGATGTTGGTTTTGATGCAGGACATATTTCAATTTGTTGTTATAGTTAGAGTGCTATTTTCCTTGCGAAGAATCCAACTTTCCATGCCAGAACCAAGCACATTGATGTGCAGTTTCACTTTGTGAGAGATATGGTAGAGGATGGAAAGGTAAGTTTGGAGAAGGTAGATATAGTAAATAATGTTGTGGATGCATTGACAAAACCTGTGGGCACGGAGAAGTTCAGATTGTGTTCAGAGTCTATGGGCCTCTCGGCCTATAGTAGTTAAATCTTGTTATTTCCTTTGGCTCTTACAAGGTGTTCAACAAGTGGGAGAATGCTAGGAATAAGGTGTCTCAACCTTGTATATTTCCTTACATTTGATATTATTTGTTTTTTAATTAATTATTTGCAAATAATGTATTTAAGTTTGATATCTGTTCTATCATTTAGTTGAGTGAACATGTTGTGTTTTCACTCCACTTGGAAGATGACAAGGATGATCAAACTTGGTATAGGTGGATCTAGGCATCCCTTTCTATGGTAGAGGTTATATGACAAATGCTGGCACATTAGACAATGTGTAAGGTAATCATGACTGAAATGGTTATGACGGATTCCTATGATGGTCATTAATATTTGTAAGAGCTAATTATGAAAGATTTGATGATGGGTGAAGAAATGCAAGACATGTGGCAACTGATCATGTTGAGTATTATACACTCTTCTGCAATGCATAAAACCCTAATACGATTGTCTTTGGAAATTTCCCTAAAAAGGATCTTGTGAATGAACCTGTTAATCCAAAGGCACCTTACTTTGGAACATATGAGGAAGCAAAGAGCAGGATATCTTTGGAAATTGAGATTCCTAAGATATTGAAAAGAGGAAGGAAGAGACTTGATAAATTCAAGAAGAAGTATGGAAAGACCTCTGACTCTCCTACCATCTGAGAAAGTAAAGAGGAAACATTTAAAATAGAGGATACAGTTAAGATAGAGGAAGTTGAATTTGAAAAGGAATAAATTGATATTAATCCTCCACAGAAGAAGAGGAAGACAACACCTAAACAAAAAAGGCAAAAGGCACCACTCCTGTTGTCACCTTGAGGAGATCAAGGAGAAAACTTATACTAAGTGATGATGAGGATGATGATGAAGAAGATAATACTATGGTCTTCACTAAACCAACACCCACACTTGATAAGAAGATTAAAGACATTAAAGAAGGAAGAGCCATGAGTTATTTGAAGTCACTAAATTATGCTTCTAGGTCAGAAGAAGAAAAGAAGAAGATTGAGCAAGCAGTGGTGGAGAAGATGGAAAAGTGGAAATATGACCCTTTCGAGTTGAAGAGTTATATGAATGAAGACCTATTTAAGGAAGTGTCTATTCCCTAGAAGAATGAAGTAAATTTTGAAAAAGATATATGGGAACAAACATTGAAGCAGGTCATGCCTGCAATGAAAGGCAAAGAAGTAAAAGAGGCCTTGAGAAAATATGAGAATAATCACACCCCCAAATTCAGGGCATTCCAAATATTGAACAAGAACATAGAAGATGTAGCTCAGTGTGCCACATTAGTTTGGAAATCAATATTTGAGATAACAGAAGGCAATGTGATGGAAGAAGTACCAAGTATAGACCCTCCAGCACAGGGAAATGATGATACACTACCTAAGGTATAGACTATTGAAGAGTCCAATGCAAAGTAGATTGCAGTTGAGGTAATGGCATCATTACCCCAATCTCCTATATAGAACTTTGTACCTCTGAGAAAAGACAAGGGTGCAGAATCCAAATCTGAATAGACAAAGACCGAGCAAGAGGCTCCTCTTACTACTGAGTCATGCACACCCAAGTCATAGAAAGACAAGGTAGATATTTCTATTGATAATATTGATTCATCAGTAAATATTGATCCAACAATTGGTACTGTAAAGGTCAATGACCTAATTGGATTGAATATTGAAGCAAAGGATGAGGTAGGTAAAGGTAAGGACATTTTTCCTTCACAGAGTCCTAAGACAAAGGTAGTAATAACTGATGAGATAGATCTAGATAAAGAAATTGTGATTCCTAATTGGGATCTATCCAGCCTATCTGTAGATCAAATGGTTATTTTGGGAGAACTGTGGAAGAAAAAAGCCACATAGAAAAAGATCTGAAAGGAAAGAAAAAGGAACAAAGTGCTTGAAGATGTCAAAGACATATTTTTAGATGCATTGCAGATTGATTTCAATGAGAGTGACTCAATAATGGACCAACTTGTTGACATTGTCCACAAGTTCAACATAGATATGAATGGTCAGGAGAAGCTACTTGAGAAGGCAGAGAAGAAATTTGAGAACAAGGTTCTAGAAAACATTGCAAAGAAGATTGCAATTGACTAGGCGCAGCTTACAAATATCATCAGCACTCTAGAAACCGTTGTGAAAACTATGGTAGCACTATTTGTAAAGTTGAGTGAATCCTCTAACATTACAATGAAAATCAAGAAAAATTTATTAAAGATCGATGCAGACATGAAGGAAAGTGCAAGGAAGTTAGCACTTGACCCTAGCATTAGTTCTTCTCACTTCATGAAAATTAGGTATCTTACTGATCTACAGGCTGAATTATTGAGAGAAGAAGCAAGGACCAGAGAATCTCTTAAAACAATCCAAAGAAAACTTCTACCACACATGGATGGAATGCAAAAATGCATAACACATGCTAAGACACTCATTCATGACAACTTCTCAGTTACCAAGCTAATGATAGAGTTGTATGCAGAGCTACAAGTTGAATTTCACATCATGAAGGTGCTATAGGAAAATTGGGACAACACTCTATCTCAAATTTTGAAGGTACATAGTGATTTCCTATCCTACTTCGGGATTGGTAGGAATAAGGTGTCTCAACCTTGTATATTTCCTTACATTTGATATTATTTGGTTTGTAATTAATTGTTTGCAAATAATGTATTTAAGTTTGATATTCGTTCTGTCATTTAGTTGAGTGAACATGTTGTGTTTTCACTTCACTTCAAAGATGACAAGGATGATCAAACTTGGTCTAGGTGGATCTAGGCATCCCTTTCTGTGGTAGAGGTTATTTTTCAAATGTTGACACTTTGGACAATGTTTAAGGTAATTATCATGACTGAAATAGTTATGACAGATTCCTATGACAGTCATTAATATTTGTAAGAGCTAATTTTGAAAGATTTGATGATGGGTGAAGACATGTAAGACATGTGTAAAATGATCATGTTGAGTATTGTACACTCTTCTATAATGTGTAAACCCTAATATGGTTGTATTTGAAAATTGCCCTAAAAAGGGAAGCGTGTGATATAAGCATTTTAGGGTTACAAATCGCTAAGGGAGAAGTTAGTGTATTGTTGGAATACTGTTTTGCTGCCGGATTTGTCTTCAAGTGTCGATTACATCCTTAAAGAACTTAAATTTTAAGTGTATTGTAAACAACAATAGTTTTGATTAATACATTATTCAGATTTTGGAGTGCTGGGGGTTTTTACCGAAAGGTTTTCCCCAGGGTAAATCATTGTGTCATTCTCATTTTTTCTATGTATACTTGTTATTGCAGAAACATCTAAGTTAATTGTATTAACATTCTATAATTTATAAGGGTTAAATTTGAATTTATAGGATCCTTTTCTTGGGATTTTAGCATAGGGAACTATTTTTCACACACTTAGTTTCCTTTCAGGGATAACATTGTAAATATCACTTTTTGGCATTCCTATCAAAAACAAGGAGGAAATATCATTATATTGTAATATGTACAGTGATTTTTTTTTTTGAAAAACACATACATAGAGTCAGTTGGACCTGAGCAGCAGAGGCAGAGTCAAAACCCAAGCAGACAGAAAGAGGGAGTTTTGACATATCAAATACATAATTCAATGATAAGTGTTTTTGTCACTAATGCCAAAGGGGGCGATTGTAGACCTTATGGCAAGACATATTTTCAATTAGTGTCAAAACACTTAGTCATTCAGTGTTGCCTTATTATACAGTGTTACCTGAGTATACAGTGTCACCGGAGTGTTCAGCATCGCCCGAGTGACAGTTTATCACTCGAGTAATCTTTTGGACCCGAGTGACAGTTTGAAGCCAACTTTGCATATATTGTTAAATATAAATTTTTTTATTGCAATCCAACTTACACAGTTATTTGTTGGATAAAGATATATATGTAAGATAGTTTGTTTTATCCAAAATGTGAATGATCATGATTATGATTAATGTGAAGAGTATATGAGTAATAATGTATGCATAAGGCATGCGAATGGCAATTTGATTTAAGTGCAGAAGTATTCAGAATAGAAGAGTCTCATCTATCACATTCAGGTGATCAGTTATATTCAAAGGATCTTATTCAGCAATAAGAGTTGCACAGGGCAGATCATCAACTGGTTCATTCTATAGGTGGATCAAAAAAATCCTTTAAAAAGGTGGACCTAACAGTCCTTTATTTAAATCTCTTAACCGAGTTGCATTACTTATTGTATTGTACAAAATCCTTTAACTAGGTGGACCTAACAGTTCTTTCTATGCTTCTAATAGGGCAGACCATTATAAGTGCTCATTGTAAGATCTAGCATGATAAATTTATATTGCAATACTAAATCTTGTGGGTATCATCCCCACCCTAGTTTTACTTTCTTTTGGAAGATTTCTGGGTAACCAAATATTGTGTTATGTGTTCAGTGTGATTCTTTACTTTCAAGTTATATACATGCAAAAAAGTTAGTTAATCTAATTGTGGATTAAAAGGATTAAGTTTTATTGGTTCCTGATTCACCCCCCCCTCTCAGTCACTGGGCTTATCATATAATTCCAACAAATCCATACCTACTAAATTCCCCATAATGCATCTTTCCATTCAACTTATTTCGTAGGTCTTTTACCCTTTCCTTTGGTTCATTTAGTTCCCTATCCAGAACTGCAACTTTGTCTTTTGACTCATTCAATTCTTGACTATCTCCTTTATGTCTTGTTGGTTGTATTTCCTGTTTTTGCTGCTTTCCCTTGTTCCTTGCCCTATTCTCTAAAAATTTTCAGGTTTTCATGCTTAAACCTTGCCCAAGTTGTCAAAACCCTGAAAAAACCCTAAAGCCAAATGTTAAACGATGCATTTTAAAACCCTAGGCCATGTCTTATATTTTAACGTTACCTTTTTCAGTCACTTAAGACATGTGTTCTAAGTCAGGTCGCTTGATCGCTTTACCAAAATCGAATATGCTAAATCATCTCCCGACTTCACTTTTGCCTTATGTCGCGTAGTCTTGTCAAGAAATGGAATATTCTCTCAGTGTCTCAAGACTTAGCGATTTCTCTTTAGTCGGGTTGTCGCTTGAACTTTGTAATATAAGCTTTGAAATGAATGGGACCCACTCCTCAGTCGGGTGATCGCGAGAAGAATTAGTAAGTCAAAGAAATGTCTTCTGACTTCGCGATTCACTTCATGTCGCATGATCGCTAGATCAACTCAGTCAAACAGTTAAGCTTTTTCTTCAGTCGCGTGGTCTCGTGATTAAATGGTGGTTAAGAGATAACATTCCCGACCCCGCGACTAGTTGTTTGATGTTAGTAAAATTACTCAGTCGGGATGTTGCTAGAAAAGGGGCGATGACTCAGCTTCTCAGAAAGTATTAAATGGACATAAGAACAGTTGACATCTATCATGATGTAAATGGTTGTCGGGAGGTCGCCAGAAGGAGACAGTGGATCACGCGATAACAAGACCAAGGTATTTTTGCCTTCAGTCGCGAAGTCTCCTAATAAATTAAGGGCATGAAGAAATCTAAGGCGATTAAGCGACAGTCGTTCGATGAATAAATAAAGAGATTTGACGGTGGTCGCGTTATCTGAAGAAGAAAGTGTCCTAGAAAGAAAGTCCTCCTGACTAAGTGATTAGGGTATGTCGCAAGGTCGCTGTGAATAGAAAAAGGCACGTGCTTCAAGTTAAAGGTAAAGATAAAGGATCTCCCGACTCGGTGACTAGGTTTGACATAAGGAAGAATATGGGATCCAGTGACTTAGAGATAGTCATTAAAAGTTAAAAACAACGGCTTGTCGCCAAGTCTGGAGAAAAAGGATGAGTTAGGGTTAACTCCTCGCGACTTCAGTTTCACCGTTGTCGCCTGATCGCTAGAAAGACTGGGGTCAGCTGAGGTAAATAAAGACCATTGTCGCCAGGTCTAGTGATTAAACCATAGTTAAGAAAAAGTGCTCGCGACAAAGAGACTTAATGTGGTCGCGAGGTCGCCAAATAACGAGATCAAAAGTGCGGCGCCAAGTGGAATACATGTCAGAACGGATCTCTCGGCGGCCAATCAGATACATGAATTTGGATTACAGTGCATATAAGGTAGCTGAGATATGTGACAGAGGATGAATCAATGAATGACATGTTTGCTATTTTTAACGGTTGATCATTGCGCCAAAAGATTCATGATTTGAATTTGATTTTCTGTCAACTTCATGCAACTACGGCTAGGCTTTTAAAAGACTTAATGGCAGAACTGACGTTTCTAAATTATGAGCCGTGTACTCTGAACCCTATGGCTATAAAAAAGGGATGATGCATTCATTCCTATTCACTGAGTTTTATGTTTTCAGAGCTAAGTTGTTATTTCAGTGAAAATTGATATTCTGAGCAGTTGCAGTGTTTCCAAGTGATTGAAATTTCTAAAGTTACAG